>APFE030418832.1:146004-186208 GCA_000404065.3 Pinus taeda
ATTCTAAAATTATATGAGGGTTGAAATGAAACAAACCCTAGGCCGTGGGAATCCAATACTTCCCTACTCTCTCCCCCAACTTCTTCTGTCATAAAAGGGTCCCACCTGCAGATCCCTGGCTCCCTCAGGGATCATAGCGTCATTGCTATCATTGGTCATAGTATCACTACCCTCTCATAGAACATGTTGCATAGTATGTTTCCATGGCAGAAACTATTCATCTCCCCTCAAACCACCTATGAGAGTTGGGCCATAATCCTTAGATGGTGGAGTCTACCCCCATCAAACAAAGTGCCAACCCACATCTTCTCTAACACTGCAATATGGACCCATGAAATGTGGTTTGTGGATGTTATCCCCACTAGCCTAAACACTATCATGGCAATTGTTTCCTCCATAACTAGGTCTAGAATAGAAGTAATTCAGATGCTCCCCTTAATGAAAGGATCATCGTTGCAGTGCTCACCAGCCCAAGTTGTCAACCAAACTGCTTTATCCGAGAGCTCTATTAGTAGCACCTTGCCTCAAGGCACCAATCTAGTAATGAAATAGATGTCCATCTCCATGATGAATGCTATCTCTATTCCTCTAATGTTGAAAAAATTTGTATCTAGCAACCATCAATTGAAGAAAAACTACATGAAGTCCTCCTGTGACCTTCGTAAGGGGTTCTAGACATACATTAGTAACCCCCATGCCACTAGTTGCACTTATTCCTGATCGTTAGATGCTACCACCGTAATTAGAGTAGGTCAATCCTGCCCTCACTAAGAAACTATCATGCCCTAAAAAGCAAAGAAAAAAATAAGAACAACCTCAATGCCTAAAAATATAATGTTTGGTACCTTGTACAGTTGTTTCCAAAACAAGTGTGTGGTCACGCGGATATAACCAAAATAACTATGGAGATGCCACAAATCTGTTTCCCAAACAGTCACACCATTCACATGACTATCTAACTTTTTCCCACTAGTTCCTTAGCTATGAGTCCTTGTGGTTGTTTCCCATACGGTCGTGCATATTGCACAACTATTTTCGCTATAGTCATGTGCATCGCACAATTATTTGACCCTTACCTGTGAGACCCTTTTCCGGGTGGTTTCATGTCTACCTTCACTATAGTAGCACCACTCGTGTGAATATGATCCCCATAGCCATATGCTTTATGTGTTTGTGAGGCACAAATGCATAAAACCTCACACGATTATCACACAATCACCCACATTGTTTTCTACCTTTTTACTAGAAAGGTTGGTACATGCCACCCTATACACATACCTTTCCTAAACTATTCAATTCATGAAGGGGGGCTCAAGACCTCTAACCTTTCTCTCCTCACATGCTACTCGGGTGCACTATCTAACTATTACACCTGAAACAGCTCATGGGCTTCACTCTAGAGTCCACATCAACAAGTACAAATGAGGTGGAAATATGGGACCCATACCCTTATATATTGGACTTTCTCCCATTCTTCCATAGGATTGTTCAGGAGCTCACATATTCCATTCAGACAATCATCAATAGTATTGGGATTAGGACATCCTCACCTACATTCTGCTATGTTCTATGTCATTTCTTCAACATACGCATTTATTGATGCATTTAACATTTCAGAGTACCCATCAGGTGTGCCTTTCCATATATATTTGTACATCTTATTAAACACAATTTAGTTTGCATACTGTTTCATCAGGATCCTTTCACTTTGGGTATTTGATTTTGACGTTGCAAGTTCTCAACAACTTCATAATAAACTCATTTCCATGGTTGCAATAAATATTTAAGTTATCATTCTTCACTCAACATGATAGGTTTCCTCATAAAATTTACCTATCTTGACATCATTTCTCTGAAATAAACCATAGGGTCCACCATCTTGACTACGTTTACCATCACCTTCCACCTATACTTGGTAAATGTCCATGTCATTTGGTAGCACTTCCCATATATGGATTACCACATATCTTTGTTCCCCTCACACTATTGGTATCCATGACCATACCCCAAGGCCCATGACCCATTTCATATGCATGTCTGGAATATCAACCTCATAATTATCTTCTTTTTGCTTTACTTACCAACCCCACTCCCAGTCAAACATTCTTACTCATCGTCAGATTGAACTGAATGCACACCCACATTATACATTTGGCCTACTACTCCTCCATATGGAAATATCACATCTACATCACTTCATCAACCTCATTAACTAGACACCAATACAAACAAATGGAGCCCCTAGATTCAATGAAAAACCCACCTACATCATCACACATGCCACCATTTTCTTGGGGCACCTGTCTCAATGTTTGTATATCCCAAACAACCTTTACTTTATTTTGAAAAATTATACAAATATTTTTTAAGGAAAAGGGTTCTCACACATATTTTTGTGTCAGTTACCCAACGAATTTCATTAAACGCCATTAGTTAGAGCTCACTTTTTCTCCCCACACCATTTCTCATCATTCACTCTTTACCTACCTGTCAGTCGAAACATACTCATACCCACCTTGGACATCCTACAGAATCCAAGGGAGTTTACCCTAGAAACATTGTTTTGATTGTTGACACTCATATTACAGCTCCAACCTTGGGTACTTTTCTGTATTCACTCATATTGTCAGCTCTTGCTATCATGCCTTTTTGACCCATCATATTACAAGCATCTACTTCAAGTTGAACTTAAATTCCCCAAGCTGATTTTTTCGGTGATTGACGCTCTTTTCTTGTCGACATAAACATTCATATTCCAGGATCAAAGAGATACCTTGGTTTCTTCCCCCTTTAAGTGAAAACCTAGGGTGGCACAATAACAACCATTATCGCCTATTAATGTCATCTCTCTCCATGACATTCAGCACTAGCATAAACTTTTCATGTCATAGTAGTATCATACTTTGTGACCATTGTAGTTCTCTCATTTAGTCGAAGACCTCGGCATCCATAGCACATCATTCAACAACCCTTTACATTTGATGCTTCAGAGCACCTAGTCCAGTATATTTGTTAGAGACACCACTAAGGGCAAAAGTAGTTATCTTCTTCAGCAATCAACATGTCAGCCACATCAATGATGACTTCGCAAGACCATTTCTTGTATCATTCTAATACTTAGTCATAGTCATCATAATGATCATGGGATATGCTCACCTCATACAAACACTTTTGTATAAGCATTTCTTCAAAGCATGATTTTCTTTGGTTCTCAATTAAGGATCACTCCCTAATCATCTGCATAGTAAGTTTCTCTATCTCTCAAGAATTTAGCAAGACTCTCATTCAAATCAGTAAAAAAGTTATGTATTTCGGCTATATGCTTGCTCTTAACCTCATACATCATGGGGAAATTGTTATCATGAAAAAATTGTGCATTCATGTGTATGCACAAGAACACACTTAGAGTTAGTGACAAACACACATAAAGGTTACATTTTCAACAACATAAAGACAAAAAATTCCAAATCTTTCCTAACGTTCAATTAAAAAATTTACTCATGTGGGTGCACCACTATTGTAAATTAATGACTATGTGGTTTTTTCTTCGATAGCAGCATGGCTTACTAAAATCCTAGTCAGCAACTCGGGCCACAAAACTTCTTAAGAAACAATCCAACTCTTAACATGGTGGGCTAACCAGTCAAGCATTGAGCCTGAAGAAGCATTAATGGAAAGACTATGGTACTTCTCATCTCATTTATGAGGTGAACAACCACATTGACAAGCCAAACGAGGGAAGGAGTGTCCAAAGATTCTATAAATACATATTCAAAGAGAGCCAAAAACAAGAAGACATAGTGCATTTTTATGTTGCCAAAAGTTTCCCCAAGCAATCTAGCATACCATTATGAAAAGAATTCCATTGTAGAGAGTTTTGTATTCTTCTTTTTGAGAGAAAGATCTTGCAGAAAATGATTGAGAAAGAGAAATTCTTGTTGAGAGATTTTGAGCACCATTGCTCAAAAATATCTCTTGAAGCGTCTTTGATACAACTATTGTAACTCTTCCACTAGTAATAATCAATGAATAGGATCCTTTTCCTATACCTTTGTTGATTTATTTTTCTTCACAAGCTTGTTTGTGTGTTATTGAGTGTAGTTTTATTAATTTTTTTCATGCATTGTTTCCATTACTTTTAGTGATTTGGTTATTGTTTATCAGGCACTAACATCACCGAACTATTTGTATGCTCCTTGTAGGTAACAACAAACTTCAAGGAAGGTGTTTTTGGGACCCATAGTCAACAAATACACCAATACACCATTGGTCCCATTTGACTCCCGAAACTAAGTTACAATTAGGAAAATCCATATCTAGGACTTCATACTTCAAAATTTTATTTATTTGAGGATACTCAAAGCTAGGATTTTGGTTATATAAATACCAATGCAAACTTTTTCACAACGGGTTGTATTTTCCAAAATTTTCACTCGAGTGATCTTGGTTAGCATACTCACATGGACCTTCTATAACACAATTTCCAAATCTTATGAAATTATATTTTGTGGCTCAATTTTATTTTTATACTCATGGACAAAATTCAAATATGTCCCTAAATGGCTCTTTCTATTGAGATGCAATTGGACATAAAATACATACTGTCACTTGGATGGGGAAATTGTTGTTTGTATTGGATTCTTCACACCAATTTATTGCTAGGAGCATTCCTCCCCTAGAATTTCATAAGCCAAAAAATGATTGGTTAGGATCTTAAAAGCTAGGATTTTGTTTAAATACCAATGAAATTTTTTCACAACGGGGAGGATTTTGAAAAACACTCAGTCAAGTGATCATTAGTAGTGTGCTCACATGGGTCTTCATGAAACAAAATTTGAAATATTAGGAAGTTTATTTTTCTATTTGAATTGGTTTTTATACCCATAGAAAAATTCACAATATATACGTGAATGGCTTGAGCATGTGATATGCCAACTGCCATAAAATAGAGATTGTGACTGAGATTGGTAAAATCTCAATTTTTTTTCACTCTTGGGATTGGCATACACATACGGGAAACTCCCAATTAGTATTCCATAGGCGAGTTAGGGTTTTGTTTAATAAAGGCCAATGCAAATTTTGCATAAGGGAGTGGATTTCGCATAACACTTTGGAGAGTATTAGTTATATGCATTTATTCGTTTTATTTTTATACACATGGAGAAAATGTGCCAAATACTAGATATGAATTGGAAAGGGTGACTAATAAACCTACGTAAGTACTAGACATCCCAATAAGGTCGCATATCTAGTTTAAGGTGAACGTGGCTGAAGGGATATGTTTCATGACATTACAATAGTTGTTGAATAGTATGGTATCATAATTAGAGGGGTCATGCATGAATATGACATAGGAGTGCATTATAGATGACACCATGCATGGGTAGGAATTTCTAAGTACCCAAGCACAACTATTATATGGTATAAATAACACTAATAAAAGGTGGGACATTTTTTACACACAGAAGATAACAACAAGTTCCTTCTTTGAAATGCATAAAATGGTGCAAAGTTTTGTGACTTATTATTAAGTGATTTATGACCATATATTAATGGTGATACTTAATAAATAATTATAAGGGATCAGCTATTAGAGAAGAGAGATGACAAGGACAATGGAGCCAAAAACCTGAAGTATTGTAAAACCTTGTTCTTATGGGAAGTGATGCTAGGGAAAGATAATGGTGAGAGGAAACTAATGGGTATTGAGCATGGTGTGATGCATTTATAAGGAAAAATAGTTGATTAATACATATTTCATGATATTCTAAGGAGGTGTTGTTTCTTATGTTGATGTAAGAGTGGAAACGAAATTATTTGAATACGAAAACATTAGGATGGATAAGTATATATGGATACTAGGAATAGAGTTGTCTTTACATGAACTTGTGTGATGAAACATGGCTAGGATTGATAAATGAAATGTAATAAAACAATGCTAGTGTCAAGAACACATGTATTACACTGTTTTTGAAGCAAAGGGAGAAGTTTTTCGTGTTGATGCTAGTTTGTTGTCATCTATAATGGTGGCTAGGGTTTTCATGATTTTAACATGATATACGTTAGGGAGCTAGATATTTTATCAAATTTCTTGATATGTGTTTAATTTCATCTATATATGCACAAAGTATCTTGTTATCCAAAATTATGTGATTGAAAATTTGATTTTTCTTCTTGCATGGTCGTTAGGATTAAATAATTTCCAAGAGTTATAATCCATATGGGTTTTATATAACATAGGGTTGAAAGTATTAAGTGATATAATATGGAAATCAAATATGAAAACACATTTATATTACAAATTGTTTAATGAAGTGATTTTCAAATTTGGTATATGCTTGGAGAAGTGTGCCCTAAGGGATAAAACTTGTTGCAACATGTTCGGATCATCAACTAAATGTATCACTACGAATATTCTTAGTTTAAATGTCTTTAAAAAGAAATCAAAACACCCTCGATAATACAACATGTCAGAGTGCTCACTTCACCATAGGTGATATTGCATAATCACCACATGGATTTAAATCCAACCTAGAAATCTACCAGTCCAACATCAAACAAACAAAGAGTTTGATTTGTAGAATATGTGACATGAAATAAATGGATATATCTACACTCACACACACTAAAATAATATCAATTCTACATTTTTAATAAAATCACACAATGTTGTGATTATACAAAATGACACCCCATGCGCAAACAATGAAGTCTGGCATATGGTTACCTATATAGAATGAATCTAGTATACAAATTAAATATCATGTCCAAATATTATTGTATCCCATATAATGTTGTATATAAAAAATGGGTCTCATTGGACACTTATTTATCACCTCGATGGTCACTACCATCATTTCCATCCTAAAAGTCGATCATTCTCATCTTACTAGAAGGAAATAAACTTTTCTTCTTTTGGTGAGTGGTTCATGTCTCTGGGAACTATAAAAAGAAACAACATTATTATTAGATTTTTTCTATAACAAATAACATCATTATAAAATAACACTTTATAATTTATTTTGAGAAAACTCACTGAAGATTATATAATTAGTCACAAGGTTGTCATCCTCATCCATGCCCCCAAACTCTTTGTTATACCACCTTATAATAGTTACAAGAGTCAAAGCATGTAACTTAAACAAATAATCCTATAAAAAATTCAACTAATCACAAAGAAATAAATAATCAATGAATGATATAACTAGGAATGCTTTACCTAGTGATGGAGATTCACTAGTGGGTGGAGAGGTCGGTTGCATAACCTTCCCAAAGAAATATTTACTATTTCATCCACTAAATTGTTATCATGGGTTGATGGTTGGGTGACTGCATGGGGGTTATTTAGAGGAACCATTGGGGATGAAAAAACAATATTCAAAATTCGGGGCATGCTATGAAATGGTCAATGGATGAAACTTCTATGGGTGGACAAGATGACGAAGGTAGTGAAGGTATGTGATGATCAACACCCATGGGTTGTGCTAGTGACACAAGTTCCCCATTAAGGTAAGTTAGATACCAAGTATTTGGGTATTGGGACAATAATTATCAATGATGGATTGGTAAAAAATGGATGGCGGTGAATTACATGTAGGAGTAAGAGTGGAGAAATAAAACATGAAGGAACTTGCATGAATATTTATAATATTTTAATTAGTAAGGAAAAATAAGACAATCAAATAAAAATTTAAACAAAATCTACTTTGACACATCATAGTTAGGAAGGAGGACATGCATTTTCCCCAAGTGGACCTCACTCCTTGCTTAGTTTCATTGTAATCTCTAAATACATGAAGTGAACACTAAAATTATACTCAAACTAAAAGAATCTATAACTAAATAAAACATATGAAAATATTTGCAAAGATGGATAGTTTTAATTCACCATACATAACTATGTCATACACCAAATGAGCAAGCAACATTGATTGCAACATTAGTGGCCAAAACTAGCATCAATATATCTATAGGAATGGGGTGAGCATTATTAGGGTGTAGCACAACTGCAAAATACATATAACTAGATATAAAAATAAAACACACAATATACGTACATACACACACACACGCACATACACACCCACAGATATATGTATATAATAATATATATATATATATATATATATATATTATATATATATATTATATATATATATAGATGGTGACAATAATAACCTCCTCCATAACATTTTGTTTCTTACTACTCTTCATTTACCCATAAAAGTTTTGTCTAAAACTCATACAACTATGAGGCTCAAGTGAGCCACCATATGATCTTTGTTGATCAAGTTGTATTACACATCACATGGTCCAACTCCTCCCACAACATAAACCGATGGTGGCTCGTTGTTTAAAGATGCTTCCAAGCTACCATATTGTAGTAAGGTGCAAGTTAATGTGGTTATTTTAGTTTGGGTTTCCATAATTTTATCCATTAATGGAGGGTGATGGGTAGTGGGGTTAGACCTTCTCTTAAGTCAATAAGGATCTAGTTCTTGGTTATGCATATCAATTTGTGTATCTTACGCTTTCCCAAAACCAATCCATTGAAATTCTCCCTTGTCAAAGAAATTGAAATGGAGTCATAGCTAAAACTTTGTCCATAAATTCCCTAAGAAACATAATGGTACCTCCCTATTATTATAGGGGGTTTATCAAATATCATAAACTACCTATCCATACAATTGTATCAAAATGGTTGATAGGTTCACTAGTCCAAATAGATGTATTTTCTGTTAACTGGTATACGTTGGTTGTTTTTTGGGTGAACAAGGAAAGACAACAAATATTTCTTATTAATGTATAGGTCTCTGATTTAGTGTTTATTAAGATTGTTCATATATTTCTCATACAATCGACCATTGTAATCAAAACATTTCTTAACAAACTCCAAGAGTTAGAGATGGAGGAAACAATTGAGTTTAATGAACTTGTAAGAGACATTGATGGCTACTTTGTAGTTTTCCATAGACGTATTAATTACCTCAAAGTAGCCAACGATGCATCAATTTCATCAATTCAATTTCTTAATTCTTGGTTTCAGTGTGCTTCTTCTAAATTTTGGTTTGGTGATGGTGGGTTTGAGTTTTGATTAGCCTCCACATTAACCAATTTCCATAAAATTCCCTAAAGTGATTATGCTTAGGGTGTTATTTTTTGTTTTTCAAATTTTAAACCAAATTTGAAAAAAAAAAACTTAAAACTCAATATAAAACCATTAGAATACTTACCATGACTTTAAAGACAAGGTATGGTATTGATTTGTCCCTTGAAATTTTTTGGGAATCGAAAATGTTTCTTAATGAGTCCCAAAATCATGTGATGTGGTCCTAATATGCTAAAGAATTGGGTCGTGGGCACATAAAAAATTAATCTCACTACGAAGGCACTTGTATAACTAAGAGTGCACACACATTCCTAAGGCATGTCAGGCTAACAACATGGTTGACATCCTCGTTGGCACTCGTGCATTGTACATCCTAGATGCTTATAAATGTGTGTGTTCTCCTAGGAAAACATGTGTTTCCATAGGCACATGTTCTAGATGACATTCTTTCCACATTTGGGGCCATGATCTTCTTGTGAGTTCCTTACGACTTGCATTGGGAGGAATATTCTATAGCTCAACATGGGTGAGAAGTATATTTTAGCTTTTATTAGGTATTTTACATAGAATTTATAAATAGAGAACATGGGACTTTGTAAAAAAATATAGAGAAGCAATATTTTTTCTGGACTGTTGGCATTATGGCTAAAGTGTTGTCCTTGATGGCAACCCATACAGGTGATGGATCACTGTCAACAGGTCAGTAGCAAACACTGATGAACAGCTCTCAAATATTGAAGAAAATAAGGAGTACGCAGGCACACCGTTCAAAAGGTGCGTACACGCAGGCATGTCTTATATAAAGTGCGTACATACCCGTAGGATACCCATTCATTGGGTGCGTACCCCCAGTACACACACTTCAAGGCAGTTAAGCGCCCACACATGGGGTTTTCTCATAGTATTTAGCCGACGGTATTGTGTTATCATGGTTTTGGCCCGTGGTATTGTTTATTTTATTATTATTATTGAGCCCCATGATCCTTGATTTGAGGAAGAGCTTGCCTATATAAAGCAAAGGAGATCATTTGGCTTAAGCATGTTTTTGGTTGAATATCTTATGAGGGCAAGATCTAGTCTAGATCTAAATAAGGCGAATCTACTGATGGACTAAGATCTCTTCGGCGCATGTTCAGATCTGTAGATCTGACTGTCTGGGTTCTTTCTGAAGTCTTGAAATCATCTATGTCCGAAGGTACACAGGTACAGTGAGAGAAAAGTGCGTACATAAGCAGGAGCGTAGTATTTCAGGTGCGCCGGTACGCAGGCACAGAAGGGTTTCAGGTGCGCCGGTACGTAGGCACAAAAGGGTTTCAGGTGCGCCAGTACATAGGCACAGAAGGGTTTCAGGTGCGCCGGTACGCAGGCACAGAAGGGCTTCAGGTGCAGATGACTGCAGGCAGTTCAATGGACTCAGAGCGAGGTACGCAGGCTAGCAGTTGAGCAGAGTGCGTACTTGTATGCAGGCTAACAGTTGAGCAGGGTGCATACATGTATGCAGGCAAGCAGTTGAGCAGGGTGAGTACTGTAATCAGGTAAGCAGTTGAGCAGGGTGCTTACGTAAGTAGGCTAGCAGTTGAGCAAGCTGCTTACTTCTCTTGAAATCCATGTTTATCCTTGCTGTGTTCTGGGTGTTGAAGTGATGTCTAGTTTCCGGTATTATGATCTTATGACAACCATCTGAAAAGTGATTGAGTATATCTTTATGTGATCTGATGAACTAGATCTGATTGATGACTCTCATTGTATATGTATTGATCTAGTGATTGGGTGATTCAAAAGGTTGTTTGATTATGAGCTTCAATGTGGTTATTGGGTCCAGTATGAAAATTGGATGAAATGTGGCCCTTTCAGATTATGTGTTGTGCTTCAGTGTATCCAGTGTGAAAATTGATGAAACGTGGGACCTGGAGGAGAAGGTTGTAGGTCAGCACCTACGTACTAGTATCTAAGCTAGTACAAGAGCTAAAGGAAATCTTTGGAGCATTGTAGCAGGTAGTAGCCTGCGTACTAGTAAATGGATCGGCTAGTACAAGAGAAAAGGGGGTTGTAGCTCCCGTAATGGTATAAGGCTGCACCAGTACAAAATATTGTAAAAGGATTTTCTTATTAAGAAGAAGATTGAGATGACTTGCAGCAGGTGGTTTTCTCCCGCATTGGGTTTCCACCTGATATCATGGTGTTCATGTGTGTGCCTTATGTGTGATGATCTATTCTATGTTACTGCATCTGTTAACTGATAATATGGTTGATAATGTTCTAATGCACTCATTGAAGATCAATTAACTTAATTATAAGAAGAAGTAGCATATATGAATCAGAGTTTGGAAATGAAATTTTTTTATTAATGTGATAATACTGATTCACCCCCCCTCTCAGTATTATTTCCAACAAATGGCCCCTCTTTAGGGTGCGATGGTCAGGAGTGGAAAAATGGCAAGGACAAATTGTGAGGTGGAAGATCATGGAATCTTCCAGAAGCTTCCCCTCTGACACTTGCCTCTTTTTTTTCGACCAGGGATGAGTAAGAGATCATCAGTATCCAAGTGGAAGCAAGAATTATCAAAGAGAGGACACTAATCAAGACCCCAGAAGATGACTCACCCCCCTACAATCATCTATATATGGATCCCTCATCACAGAGATCCAGAGGCTGGAATTTTGTATCTTGTAGAGAAGTGCTGTTGGTTTTTTGGAGTAACTTCATAGTGTTGGGTGATATAAGCTTTACTTGAGGTGAAGAAGGGCTTTCTTGCTGGAGGATGATGCTGGGTCAGAAAATATGGTTGTAACCCTCTTGCTATTCTTGATCTTAATAAAGCTATTCAAGTTTTCCTCCATATTCTTGTATGTTTGCTTATATATGCATTTGTATGGTTAACACATATCTGGTCTTGTGTTATTTATTAATATAGATGTCTGTTCTTCAATAGTAGTATGCTGCTTTGATTCCACAAGTGCTCTTTGAAGCTCGACAGATGAAGAAGAAGTGGCCAAGATCTATCAGGAAGGAGAGGAATCAGACAAGGAAACCAAGCGCAAGACTAAGGTTGGTCTCCTTTGTTCCACTCTTATCTATTTTCATAAAGGAAAGTGAAAGTAGACTTTACTTGTTTGTTTCTAAGATAGCTACCAGTCTTAGTCGGAATAGCAGCTTCGAGTGGACACTATTCCCGGTAACAAATTGGCGACTCCACTGGGGAGCGACTAGATTGTTTGTTAGCCTATCTTTGTTTCTTTTATAAACTTACAGACAAAGCCTGAAGCCAAGCCAGCTACCCTTCGAACTGCATTTGTTATACAAATGCAAAGTAGATCAATGCTACTTCAGTCTATCTCCAGGTTTTGTTTATGAATTAAAAAATCGATCTGCAAACATTCTAATTGCCCTAAGTGGTGGCTCTAGTAACCTCCTTAGATCAACCCCTGTGATTTATATTTACTGAACATCACTTACTCGGCCTAAATCCCTAAACTGAATTGCAAATTGTGAGCAAGAACTGGTTAAAAGTCTCGCACTGGTACCATCTCACCCTCCCTTCAAGGCAGTCTGTATGCATCGCTCTTCCCGTGTGCAGTAGGTGCGCTATATACTTATTTCCCTGTGTGACAGGTGTGATGGTCAGGGAAGGTTAACTTTACCTTCAGACTTTGGGTTTTTCTTCACTATTTTCAGTTCTATTCAAGAGTTTTGTTGTCTGTGGTCAGTATATCTCTATGAAAACCCACTTCTCTTCCATCATTCCGCCTATATTGTGCAAAGAACTGTAAGTGTTTTTATGTATTGTGCGCCATTTTCAGTTCTCTTTTGCAAAGAAGTAGCATAGTCGAACTGTCGTTTCTTAATCTGCAAGTGTCGTAAGTGTCGTTTTCAGTCATAGAAGAGAATCCCATTGTTCTTGATAGTAGATTATACAGTTACTCTTATATATGATTTGAATTAGTAGTTTTTAAAGTGTCGAAAAACAGTTTTCATTTCGAAATCGCAAAGTGTCGCCCTTACCTTCAATTTATTTTGAAAAGAAATTTGTTGAGTATTGTTGCTTTGAAAATAATTCAGATTTTCACTTAGCTTTCTTATCGTCATTTATACATTAAGAAGGCTGAAAACAAATACATGCATGTGCATTTGCATTTAGACTGCTTGGTTTGATTTAGGACAATGCATTTAGTGTGTGCTATGTGCTCTTTGTTGAAAGATTCTCAACTTTCTTTCCTTAGTAGCTAGGATTTTCATTGCCAAAAGAAGATTAAACAATTGTTTATCATCTTAGACTGCATTTTAGGAATTATATACACATCATGCGGTGAACCTGAAAGGAAAATTCTTAAACAAGATCAACTATAAAATAAATTTAACGAATCTAAAAACGCTTTGGAACCTAACACACAACATCTAGAGGTCTAGGCCAGAGACGTATTCCGAGGTCGTAAAACCTGGTAATTGTCGTTTTCATTGTTGGTTGGGTGATTCCTCCACTCTGAGACGGCAAGTGCCAGTACGGACTTGTGCTACCACGTACCGTCTAGTATATATTGGGAGACCATAATGGGCTGCATCGTTTATCCTAAGGAAGTCGAGTCTGCCGCCCTATCACTCGAAATGCACTGAACACAACATTCGGGAAGATTGACTGCCGTACCATAAAAAGTATTCTGTAGTTTTGTGATTGGTTTGGTAATCCCCTCTGCCTAGATTTCCAGAGAAGTTTATTTTGCTCCTTTTCAGACTCCTTAAAAGAAAAGGTCCATCTGAGCACTTGTCACTTCAGGCTCAGTAAAAATTGAAGGTGACTAGAGTCATCTTTTGTTTTTTCTCGACTCTTTAAAATTGAAAAAACAAGTTGTGTCAAAGCGTCTAAAATTTATTTTAATCGGAATAACATCACAAATTCCCTCGTTTGTCTTTAGGTTGAGAAAAATGGAGTCTACCAACCAAGGATTTCCCCTTGGAGGAAATCCTAGTCCTTTCTCCTCTTTGGGAGATGTTGGTGCACCCCATATGGCCACATTGTCACTTCCAGGGTTGATGATTGGTTTTCCCGTATGGCTCTTCTCTACCTCTATCGTTCAAAATACCGTAATTCCTGAACAGTCAATTCAACAACTAGATGATACTAGAGTTGCCCCCCAACCTTCTACTTCGTCTGTTTCTCCCTCTCCTCCTTCCTCTTCGCTTGATAAAGCTGGTAAAGCTAAAGATCAAGTAAGTGAGAAGAAGAAGAAGTAGAAAGAGAAAAAAGAAAAGAAGAAGAAGGAACCAAACGCGAAAGGGGGCAACCAGGCGTCGTCTAGCAGAAATCTACACACCGCACCGTCTAAACCTACATCTCCATGTGTCATTTGCATGGAGACCATTATCACCGAGATTTTCCCTGCATCCCTCGGATCTTAAGGGACTGGTCTCCTCATTTGCACAATCCAGTGTCGTCAACCTCTTATGATCATGTTGAAAGCACACCATCAACCAGTGAAAGTGAAGTACCTGGACAGAAAAGGAATCCCAAATTTCCTTGTAAATTGTGTGAAGGCGATCACGCTGTCCATCGTTGTCCCTTCCTAGATGAAGCTAAAAGAGTTTTGGATGAACATCCTGCTTCACCGCTACGGCTCCCTCCTGGATATAAAAAACTCTTGCCAAGTCCCCCCACTGGTTGAAAATCTGGCTGGCACGCCATTGTGGTCGGCCAAAGCATCTATCATTGAAAATGAACCCTCTGAATCCATACCAGACGAAATTCAAAAAGGTCGAGGTGGCAGTTGACCCGGTCTTGCCTTCAGAATGTTCATCTTCAAATGATACCATTACTGAAGAGAAAGAGAACGACACCATTCAAATTCTTTTCGTAAACACAGACTCCGATGAACTTGGGGGCAGTCTACCTGTTCCTTTATCGCGGGAAGGAAATTCATCAGAGTCATATCTAGCCGTCTATTCGGCCCCATCTCCAATTAACCTAGTCGTTTCCTTCGACTAAAATCTACTAGGCAGACCCTGTTTACCAGCTAGTGTACCATTCAGAATCATTGTACAAGCTTACAGAATGGTCATAGTTGGTACCATCATAGATGAAGGGGCTTCTGTGAGTATCCTTTCCTCAAATGCTTGGAAAGTGCTTGCTTCGCCATCGCTTTTGCATGAAATGAGAAATCTGACAGGTTTTGACAAAGGAACTAGACGACCGTCAGGGATCCTTCCAAATGTGCTCATTACTTTGAGAAGGAAAATCGTTCACATGAACGTGATGGTAGTCCAAGGACCCCTAGATTATAATCTACTCCTTGGGCGTGACTATATTTATTACATGGGAGTATTCGTCTCCTCACTCTTTAGAGTAATGTGTTTTCCGCACGAAGGCAGAATGGTCAAGCTCATAGACCAACTATCATTCCCCATTTCACACATAGCAAATAGTCACATGCCATCCCTAATTGGTCTTTTCACGCAAAGAATGTCTCATCGATCTCCAGTTCGTCCACCTGATGAGCACGAGTGATTCAGGGGATATGACTGAAACCCAGGGGGCATGCACCCTGGTCTGTTTTGGCAGGAAAACCTTGGGTATAAAGTAGGTTTTTGCGGAGGATATATGACAATTTGCGAGGTGGAAAATCATGGAATCTTCCAGAAGCTTCCCCTCTAACACTTGCCTCTCTGTTTTTGACCAGGGATGAGTAAGATATCATCAGTCTCCAAGTGGAATCAAGAACTATAAAAGAGAGGACACTAATCAAAACCCCAAAAGATGACTCACCTCCCTACAATCATCTATATATGGATCCCTCATCACAGAGATCCAGAGGTTGGAATCTTGTATCTTGTAGAGAAGTGCTATTGGTTTTCTGGTGAAACTTCATAGTGTTTGGTGATCTAAACTTTACTTGAGGTGAAGAAAGGCTTTCTTGCTGGAGGATTATGCTGGGTCAGAGCTATTGGTTGTAATCCTCTTGCTATTCTTGATATTAATAAAGCTATTCAAGTTTTCCTCCATATTCTTGTATGTTTGATTATATATGCATTTGTATGGTTAACACATATCTGGTCCTGTGTTATTTATGAATATAGATCTATGTTCTTCGATAGTAGTATGTTGTTTTGATTCCACAGGTGCTCTTTGAATTTGGGTAGATGAAGAAGAAGCGGCAAAGATCTATCAGGAAGGAGAGGAATCAAGTAAGGAAACCAAGCGCAAGAATGAGGTTGGTGTCCTTTGTTCCACTCTTGTCTATTTTCATAAAGGAAAGTGAAAGTAGACTTTACTTGTGTGTTTCTAAGATAGCTACCAGTCTTAGTGGGAATAGCAGCTCCGAGTGGACACTATTCCCGGTAACAAGCATTCTTTAGTAAATCCTTAAGAGATGCCACACTAAAATACAATATCATGGAAAAACATGCATTAGCTTTGGTTAGAGCTATCAAAGATTTTAGAGTATACATTCTGTACTCTCACATCATTGCTTCTGTTCCAAACTTTGTAGTTAAGGACATTTTAACTCAAAATGGGCCTGAAGGAAAAAGAGGCAAGTGGATTGCCACAATATTGGAATATGACATAGAGATAAAACCTACCAAGCTCATCAAAGACCAAGGTTTAGCCAAACTCATGGCTAAATCGAATTGTCAGGCCCTTGATGTCAACTTCATTAGTGCTTTGGATGATCAGGAGGAGATGGCATCAGTGAACCTTTTACTGAATCACCATGGTATGCAGATATTACATTTGTATTACTAAACTTACAAGCTCCTCCTAGATTGACAAGAACTAAAGCCATATTCCTAAAAATGAAGTCATTAAGATATTGTGTTATAGATTATGCATTGTCTTGGAAGGACAATAGTGGTATTCTCTTAACATGTTTATTAAAAGATGAGGTTAACAAGATTTTGCAAGAGTTTCATGCAGGGGAATGTGGAGGACACTTGTACTGGAAGAGTACTATTGACAAGATTCTGAGAGCTGGTTTTTACTGGCCTACTTTGTTTGCAGATGTCAAAAAACATGTGACCTCCTGTCACAAATGCTAGACTTTTTAGGGAAAGAGGAAACTGTTACCCTTGCCTCTTAAACCAATTTCCACTGAGATGCCTTTTCAACAATGGGGGTTAGACTTCATTGGAGAAATACACTCCCCATCCTCAGCTCAACATAAGTGGATTCTAACAGCCACAAACTATTTTACCAAATGGATAGAGGCCATACCTTCTAGGCAAGTCATAGACATTTTCATAATCACCTTCCTAGAGATTAATATCCTTTAAGGATTTGGATGTCCCCGGAAGCTCATTACTGATAATGTAGCAAACTTTAAGTCCAAAAGAATGATATATTTTTGTAATAAATACCATATCACCCTTGGCCATTCCATAGCCTATTACCCTCAAGGTAATGGACTAGTAGAGTCATCCAACAAAAGCCTGATCAATATTATCAAAAAGTTAATGGAGGACAATAAAAAGACATGGAACAAGAAGTTATTCAATGCCTTATGGGCAGATAGACTAACTACTAAGAAGTCCATTGGAACATCACGCTATCAGTTGGTTTACAAGATGGATGCAGTTTTCCCATCATCCTTGGGAGTGCCAGTCACGAAAATCCTTCAGGAACTACAGGTGGAACCGAATGACATTCATAGAAGAATAAACCAAACTATACACCTGCAGCAAACCAAATAAGAGGATTATGTAAAATCACAGATAATCCAAGAAAAAATTAAGAAAGTCTTTGATAAAAAGACTAAAGCAGATGATTTTCACATAGGAGACAAAGTCCTCAAGTGGGATTCAAGGAGGGAAAATAAAGGCAAGCATGGAAAATTTGATTTTCTATGGCAGGGGAATTATGTCATTTTTTGCTACAGAGGCAACAATGCCTTTTTCTTGAGAAACATAGATGGTTCAGATCTACCAAGAGGACCTGTTAATGGTAGGATGTTGAAGCACTACTTTTCCACTGACTTACAGTAGTCCATTTTATTTTCCATCAATGTACATAACATTGCAAAGTGTAGATTTGATTGGATGGAAGTCCTTTGAAGTTGAAGCCCGGAGAGAAGGCCCTAAGCTTTGAAAGATTTATTGTCAAAAGTATCAATAATGCAGATTCACATAATGACATTTTGCAAGGTAACTTTAGCCACAATTCAAAGGCTACTGATCTTTAGAATTCTTGACATTTCACTAGGAAATGCCACCCCCAAGTGGAGCCAATATTAGAGTCCTATAGTGATAGGATTCATAATTTTGAATTGGCTAAGTTTGAGCCTTGTAATATTGTACATACCTTTGCTTTCTACAAATGTTATCCATATTAAAAATTTAAAAAATGTAAAGAGGGTATGTCCTAAAAGAAATATCAAAAGACAAAAAGAATAAGAAAATATCAAAAAAATGAAAAAATATGAACCCCAAAAACAAAAATAGATCATGAAAGTGTGCAAGTCTAAATGCCACTGCTATTTTACTGCTTTACTATTTTTTAAATAATGGTTGTGTGCAGCTTGTCATACATGCCACAATCCATGGTAGTCAAACTGTTTAATCTTGGCTATTTCACGCTTTCAATTTTATGTTTCTAGTTAGAGAATAAAATCTAACCAAATATCTTAATCTTGGCAGATCATTAGATGGGTAGAGAAAATAAAAGGAGCTCATCAGTTTAATCTGAGCCCTTGGATGATATAAGGTTAGAATTAGATAGTTTATTTTTCAAAAGAAAAACGAACGATAAGGGTTTGCTAGTCTAAATGCACCCAAATAAAATGAAAAAAAAAAACGGTAGGGTAAGTAATGGGTAAGTAGAAGAAAGGTTGCTGAAGTATAAAGTTGAATGGATAAAAGTACATTTATCATGCTTGACTATATGTTTCAATGTGCATGAGCATGTAAGAAGGCAAAAACAATGGTTTACAAGTTCATTTAATTAACTCCCCTTCATTCGTTTTACCCCTTTACTTACTAATTTCCCCATCCACAAGTAAGTTCTAGTACTAAAAATTCTTCAAGCCATAAAGGCTCAGAGCATTTCTCTGACTTTTGGTGGGACTGGACCCTCGGTTTAATGAATTATGGACATCAAGTGTTAGAATTCTCTTCATAAAAATCATTTCCCTTAATTACCATAATAAAACCCCTTTTCCTAAGGATAAACTTCATTTGCCTAGGAAAAGTAAAAATCCCCCATATTAAATCCTGTTTCACTCAAAAAACCCACAAAATTTCTTTATCCTAAGTGTAAGTGTATGTCAAGAAAGTGCATCAATATTAGATTATGCTTAGTGGTATGTTCACTCCGCACATTCATTTCATATTAATTTTTCACTTAATTATATAATTTCTGATATACCTTTTCCCGTTTATTAAATAAATTACCTATATAAATATCCCAACCCTTAGTTTTAATATAAACTATACTTTACCCCATATCCCCGACAAAACCCACTTAATACACCACTGCGCGGTAAAGCTAAACTAATCCCGTCATTAAACCTCACCCGATCGTTTAATCCCATGATTAAATCCTAATTAATCCCAAACCGCCAAGGATTAAAGACCTGCCCCCCACCTAAACCTATGCTCATATCATCCACACACATCCCTCGCCCGACTACCGTCAGATCATCATTGCCCTCATCCGACGGTCCACAGCCATATCGGCTTCACCCGATGACCGACCGTTACCCGCCCAATAAGGTGGTTTTCCCTGGACCCCCAACTACTACGTGTCAAGCGCTGGCATAGATTGGGTGACCCCTCCTAAATACCACCTCCTCCAAAAAAGTGGTGCGATGGCTTGGGAAACTACCTCCCTGCTCAACCTGAAAAACCACCCACTGTTCATGTGTAAAATTACCCGCCAAAAAGTGATCGTTGCTCAATAAAAAGGCCAAGAAGCCCTTTTTTGCCTTTTTCGCTCATTTTCTTTGTGAACCATTGTGACAACTGCAAATGCTAAATTCGCCCATTGAACTCAAATCTCAACCCTGAAGAAGCTACAGAGACCCCAATCAAGCTCTCAAATCCGTACCAGAGCCATTCAAACTTATGCAGTTGTTGTGAACTCCAAATTTGAAGATAATTCACCCAATTCCAGGTATTTGAAGACGAGCTACTAGACAACCCTTTCAATTTGAAAATGTTCAGTCTGTAAAGTGTTTTAATTAAGTAAAATTAATTGAAATTACTTTAAATTTAAAAGTCTGTGCCCAAACCCTTCTGAAAGCTTCCATTTTCCATCAAACCTCTGAATAAACCTGTAATGCCAAATTCAAATCCACAAGAACTGAATTATGGCTGCCCCCATCGCCATGGATGTCAAACCTATCACAACTCCCCATTTGGACCTTGACCTCCTCCCCCTGGTAGATAAAGATTTTCAAATCAGAGACACAAGTGCATATGAGGTCCTGCTCAAAATTCATTGTTTGAGTAAAGACAAATATCCGAACCATTCTGATGACATTGGCCTTTGGGACTCCAATTTGCCCAAATACCAGTTTCCCCAAGTATATATCTTTCCTGAAATTGTCCATATGCGCCATCCTTGTTACATTCCCAACCAGAGAGCTATAATGTCCCCAGACCAAAATGTTTTGTTAACAATTACAACTGAATCAATTAATGAGATGTTGCAAATCCAACTAGGTCCAAACCTGACCCCACTCTCCACTGGGTATTTCTTAGACCTGTACACCAAGTTGAGTCCCTCTAGAATGGCCCAAATATTTCAAACTTCCATTGTAGAAGAGAAGCACATTCCTAAAGATGCCCCTCCATATGTTTCTGCCATTTTATCTGAAAGGACAAGCATATTGTGACTATGATATCATGTATTTTGCGCTATACCATAGATGAATTTGTTGATGAGCTCATCCTAGCCTTCATGTCTATTTTCACCCCAAGCAAACCTCCTGCTACTTTGTACAATTATGCCAGTTCATAGCTGAAAGGATGCATGAACAATTTACTAGAATGCACAATGAGAGAGTATTCAAGTACTCATATGTACTATACCGTATGTTTTTGTATTATCAGTCAGACAGATTTCCCTTCACCCTCCAGAAGCTTGATACTAGAGGCCAACCTAGGTTTGTCATATTTTGGACACCATTATTCCACAAGTATTCATCACCATACACCTATACAGACTTCATTGACTCTTTTTTCCATCCAGTCATGACCATGCTGACAAGAAGTCCTCCACCCAGAATAAGCCAAGAGGTCAAAAGAGTCCTCCAATTGTCCAAGCAAAGTAAAGTGGGAAATTGGTACCTTTACCAAAACCACACTGAAATAAGAATCTATGGTTGCCAGCTAGCCCCATACAAACTCCCCAAATACCTCCCCATGAGGTTATTTGCTCTAGAGTATTATAGGTAGATAATGAACTCTGATGAGGTCAATTTTGTCTCAGCCAAGAAAAGAACTCAGTTCAAAGTCAAAAATTAGTTAGGCCCTTTCATTTGCAATTCTAGAGAAGCAGGGCAGGAAGTAGATCAGATTCTACAACAAATGAAGTTCCAAAACAGTATCATGTGGAGATATGACCCTCAAGGGTTTATGACCAAACTTAGACAAAAGGTCAAATTGGGGTCTCACATTCATCACCCCATACCAGAGATAGAAATATATGCTAATAAATTTGAGTGGTTGGAAAAAAATCTCATAGACAGGGATAGTACAAAGGTAGATGTTGAAAATACCTTGTGTGATTTAGAAAGACAGCTTGATGAAAGCTCATTCCTGCAGGTACCACAACAAGAAGCAACAAGGAGTACCCCATCTAATACTGAGTTAGATATGAGCAGGGGCACAACTCCATCTGGAGAAACACAGGAGCCATCTGCATCACAGACTCAAATGTCAGAAAGGTAGCTAAGTGTATAAGTCTCCTCATTTAGTAGGCTTGCTAATAAAGATAAGGACATAAAGGACATGTTTAAAGAAATCAAAATGAGAAATGAGAAACTGAAGGCACGGTCTTATGCACAGTATCTCAAGCTTACACCTACTAATCAAATCAGGTTGATGTCAGCTTTTGACATCAAGGAAGGAAAAATGAAAATGTCCTTCATAAAGCCAACTGTACAACAACTAAGGACATCAAGAGATTTCAAGAAGATCGATTTTGAGGTATTGGCAAGGGATATTCATCCCATTGACCAAATTGAGTTTCACAAAGAAGCTGGAGAAATGATTTACTCCACCCTTACAGGAAAATCCATAACAGCCCATTAGTTGTAGAATTCATTGAACAACATTTCAACCCATTATTAGTTAGAGAAGACCTTCTCACATGCCAAAGACACCATAATCAAGTATTTGGAAGACTTAGTGATTAAATTGGGCCATGATCCCAAAGACATCAAAGCCATTGAACAACTGATCAAGAAATAGAATGATGACATTGTAGCACTTAAAAAGCGATTGAAAATACCTCAACTGCAGCATCCCTAGACAGAGGAAGTTTTGGAAAATCAAACCAGACATGAAGAGTTGATGGACTTAGTCCTCAAACTAAATGACCAGTTAAGGGAGACAGAGTAGGAATTGGATAGTTTAATCCAATTGAAACAAAGTGATCTTGGAGCTACATCAGTGAATGTCATCCCAACAGTGTCAACGATTGTTCCTTCTACATTGGCAACCTCATTGGCTCCCACGGCTCTATGGAAACAACACAACCAGTTTCCACAGAGTCTACATTAGCAGTAGGTACATCAGGTGAAGAAGCAATAAAGTTGGTTAAAGCTAAGGAAGAAATGTCCATACAGGCAACATATATGAATAAGTTGAAAGAAAATGTGACAAGCTTGGAAACTGATTACAAGCTTGCCAAAATCATGCACAAAGAAGAAGTACAAAAAGATGCCCGGATGAGAGAGATTAAAGGCCATGGAGAAGGACCTAACATTGAAAGAACCCCTTGGCCAGGCAAAGGAACTATTATGGGCCAATATCATTGACTCTGTCATTGATATTTGACCATCTATTTAGGTGATTCTTGAACAGATAGATTTAATAAAGACTGTTACAGAGGCCATCCAAAGAGTAAAAGAAGAATTAGGAGAAATGCCAAAAGATGCTACCAGAATTGTCGAGTTCCTTAACAGTAAGAATAAGTATGAGCTTCCGGAATTGGAAATAGAGAATATAACAAAGACAATTTTGGAGGTGAGAAAGGTCCTCTCCAAGAGAAACTCAATGCTAAACTTGGAGAACAAGTGTCATAATATATAGGTAGCCATTGGCAGATTTATGGATAAGTTTCAAATTTTGAGAGAGAAAGGGTTACCCAGTCCCTTAGTAATAAATTACAAGCTCATCACACAGCAGAACTACAACAGCAAAATCAAAGATCTAGCAAAAGAACAAGTCAATACATCATCATTCAAGGCATTGCCAATAGACAAAGTACTATACCAGACATTTGAAAACTTGTTTTACCTCCAGCATGAGGACAAACACTTGTTTATCAATAAGCCTACTTTTACCAAGTACACCGAGGCAAATGAAATATATAGGAGGATGCTAAAGATCCAATCACATGATGCTTAAATATGGGAGAAATTTACTGATTTACTGTGAGAAATATGCAGTAAAATGGTTAATGTACAGTAAAAGTAAAACAACCAGGTAAAAAGATGAAGATAAATCAGCAGAGTTAAAGTGTATCACTGTCAAAGTGTATCAAATAAAAGCCAAAAGTAAATGAAGCTTCCATCGTGAAAGATCAAACAACAAAGCAGCATAAAGGGCTAAAATCAAACCATAAAAGCCAACAATACCAAAATAAAAGGGACAACATGAAGCAGTTCAATGGTTGTCTCTATATTTTTGCAAGAAGATATCTTTATTTCCTAGATAATTAGTTTGAGATATTTTGTAATAATTTTTTTTGTATAAATACTCCACAATTCGAAGTATGTAGGGTCGATTCTATTAGACATTTCTATAGACTTTTTGATCAAGAAGAACCAGAAGGTTATTGTATCTGTTGATGAGCTAGCAAGTTGGATTGATTAATAAAGATCAGATTGTTCCAGGGATTCATGTGTTGAGTGTTATCACTCAGGTTGTCCCCTTGGAAGATTCTAAGGAGGGGATACGGCTGAGGTAACCACAGACCAATCTTTTAGACACATATTCTAGCCAATCTACATCCAGAGAGGGCTCTCTCTTTAAAGTTTAGCTTTGTTTTAAGATATTTTAGGCTAGTTATGATGTACAGGGGTTTGTTTTGATTTTTGGATGATGATCTTAGACAGAGCTAAGATGCAATTCTAAATAGTTTATTCCATTGGGCTAATGGAGTCTGTGAGGATGAACTGCTGAGTGTGTTTTCTTTGGCAAAAGGTAATACTACTGAGAAAGATAATCAATCTTGGAACAATTTTATAATCTGGAAATAGATGGAATGAAAGCCAGTGGGTGAAGGGCAGTTAAGAATCCTTCATCATGTTGGCAGAGGGAAAATGCATGACTATTATCAAGGAGTAGTAAAGAATTCCTTGTCAATATTCAAAGTGAAAGAATTAGTGGAAACAGGAGCAGCCAAGAATTCCTGTTTATGCCAACTCTGAAGAAAACATAAGTAATAATAGAGATTGAAGACAAAGTGTTTTTAAACAAATTATGGGCTATTCTTTTTCTCCATTACTAAGATTATGAAAAAATATATGAAGTGTGCAGACACAGAAAATACAAAACACAGGTTAGAAAAACTTATTGATCCGTAAATGATTCAATAATTCTGTAGCAGAGACCCAATGCATCAATTCCACTTCAGACGGTGCAATCATAATGAAATCCAATAGCTCATTTATTTCATAAGCTTTTTGAGTTACAGCGCAGTCCAGAGAAGATATCACCAACCCCGAATACATCTCATAGGGAGGTATTTATACAAAAAAAAGAGTTACAAAATATCTTATGGAAAAAATATCCCGCAATAACTTCATCCATCTACTTTTACAAGGAAATAAATGCCATTGGAAACAGGGAAAAATGAATGCAGAAGTAATTGTTGCTGTGCTGGCCACTTTAATTGATTAGATACGTTTGACTTTTACACCCAGTGAGTCGGTTGATACTCTTTCTTTTATTAGCTTTGCTGAGTTGCTGCCCTGGCCCTTTCATCTGTGCCTGATTCCACATTAATGCATTTTGGCGTGACTTACTTCCCTTGTTGTTTTCATTTTTTATGATATGTGGCACGTGCATTGAATTTGATTGAATGCAGATGATCAAAAAGAGAACTAAAACTACCTTGGTAAAACCTCTAACATGCTCTGCCACCATTGCTCTGTTGGCAACTGGTGCCTCTGTAGCTTTATCAATATTTCATCAGCTTCAATATACCTGTAGAAGTTGGGCTGGACTTCAAAAAGATGTGTTATTTCATGCTCAATATAGAACATATTTTCCAATTTGTCATATAAGCTTTGTCTAGAGGGAGGTGCTATGTCTTCTGAAGTGCTTGATGATGTTGTCATCTGATTGGCAACATATGTATTCACCCTGTGAGCATATTTTTCATGTGTCAATAGTCTATATTTGCTGGTTAACAAACTGGGTCAACCCTTTTGCTGCAAGACTGTAAACTTTTCTATAAAAGCATTTATTTCTATCTGCATTTCTTGACATTTTCTCTCCAGATTCTGTATAAAATTCCTCATGGTTAGCCCCTTTTTAACTTTCAAAATGGTACCTATTATGTCCCTGATATCTAGAGCTGCTAGTTGTTCTTTGGTATGAGTATTCAAAAAATGAATTAGTCTATTGGCCTGTGCGGGCATGTTTCCCAATGATGTTCTGGCCTTTTGAATCTCTACTTGGGCCATCTCTATCAATTCAATTTGCTCATAGATAGTCTGTATTGATCTCCATTGATCAGTGATGTACTGGCCAATTTTAGTCCACAAAATTGTTTTGATTTATAGAGGTTTATGAAGAGTAAGATCTTTCTCCAAAGATTTTACCTTATTTTCCAAGGCCTTTACCTCTCTTGTTTTTTTTGCCACAGTTATTTTAGATTTATCATAGCTTATCTCTAACTTGGCCAGTTTTTCTTTGGCTTCCTTTAGCTCTGCCATTTGGAGTTCTAACTCCTTTATTGCCTTCATCATCTCTTCCATGCACATGCTGGTATCTGGGGCTGTTGTTGTTGCTGCTGCTAAATTTGAGGTACCTGCTGTTGATGCTGGGACAGTGGGAGGGATTGTTGCTGCAACTGTGGGAGGGGTAGTGGCAACATTTGGAGCTGTTTTAGGTGGCTGGGAGGTCGAATCTCCCTGCTTGGCTTGTAATGCTTTCTCCAATTCTTGCTCTATTTCAGTTAGCCTTTGATTCATCTTTATTAGCAAATCCATCATGTCTTCTTCTGCCTTTTCTTGTGTAAGTTTTGTAGTTTATGGGTGCATAGTAACAGGGAGCTTCAATTGCTTCCTAAGTGCAGCAATATCTTCTTCCTTTTTATTTATCAGTGCTTTGATGCCCTTGGCATCCTTGGGATCATGTCCCAGCTCAATAATAATTTCTTCTAAGGTATTTATTCTGTTGTCTTTTGCTAAAGAAGATATTTTTTCCAAATCCAATTGGGCAGATGTATTGCTTAATGAATCCTGCAATTTGTGGGCCAACATTGCCTTATCTGCCAATGTAGAATAAACCATTTCACCCGTCTGTTTGTGCAGCTCAATCTGGTTCATTGGGTGTATGTCTTTGGCAAGGACCTCTATATTTGTTCTTATATAGTCAGTTGCTGACTCTGGTTGCTGAACTTTAGGTCTAAAATGACTTAAGATCATTTTTTCCTCCTTAATGTCATATGCAGCCATTAGTCTTTGCTGTTTGGAGGGTGTCATTTTGAAAAATTGATCATAAAGTTGTAGTCTCAATGGCTCATTCTGGGCCTTAATGTCCATGAATGTTCTTTTAATATCAAAACGTTGCTTACTTTGCGGCCTTAAGGAGGACACTTCCATACTATGTTGCCTCTCCATTTCCTGCCTGTGAGAGCCAGTGGATGTCTGTTGGCTGGTTGCCCTCTCCTCTCTTGGACTCTTTGTGATTTCTTCAACAATTTCCTCTTCAAGTAGAGGATCTACTCTTTGCCTTTTTGCCTCTGGCTCCTTTGTTGATCCACGTGCAGGTGTGGTCTCTTCTTTGTCCCTTTTCTTGCTTCTTTCCTCATTGAGAGGAGTCTGTAACGCTGGTACTTCAGGTGCCTTTGTCTGCAATGAAGGGGCTTTCCCTTGAGCCTGTTCCTTTGATGTTGTTGGTGGATCTGTCATCATGTGCTGCTCTGAGTCCAGCACCTCTTTTCCCTTTGATGTTCTAGCAGTTGGTGTAGTGCTTTCTTAGGCCGGTTGCTGCGAAGTTCCAGTAGATGATGTGCTTACCCTGGTTTGTTGTGGCACTTTGAATGGCACCTGTTCAAAATAATCTAGGTCAAGAGCCTTTTCAAGATTTTTCATAGTTTGTTCCATTTTCTCTTCCTTAGTGAGCTGTTCAATTAGTGTGCCTTCTACCCACTCATCTCGGTTAGAAAATTGTTTTATTTCAAGGATCTTGCAATGTTCATAGGCTAACAGCCTATATTTTATTTTTCTTGCGTTGATAAGGCCATTTGGGTGATAGGGTACCCACCAAAAGCTTCTTTTTAATTTGAGTTTTTCACCCAATATCTTATCAGCATCTTGCCATCCTACTTTTTTGTTCATGACATAGGGGCCTAACTGGTCTCTCAATTTCAACTGAGCCTTTTTCTTGGTGCTATGAAAATGAGTTAAATCTGAATTGATAAATTATCTGAAATATGCCAAGGCAAACAGTCTCATTGGCACATATTTTGGTAGCTTGTAGGGGCACAACTCACAGCCATATATCCTGATCTCAGTGTGATTCTGGTATAAGTACCAGTCACCTATTTTGTAGCTTTTGGAGAGCTGTAGAATTTTCTGCATATCATAAGATAATCTAGGAGGAGGAGCCCTCATCAGTAGGGAAGAGGCTGGATATATAAACATGTCAATAAACTCACAGTAAGAGTAAGGAGAGTTGTGGACTTCATGAAAGACTGAGGTCCAAAAAATCACAGACCTCTTTTCTCCTTTAGAATCCAATTTTCTAATGGGAAATTAGAAACTGTCTGGCTGATAATACAGTAACAGATGATAGATGTAGGATGAGTACTTGAAGACTCCCTCCTTGTATAGATTCAAGAGCTGGTCATGGATCTTGTTGGCAATGAATTTAGCATAGTTGTATTTGACAGCAAGGGGCTGCCCTGGAGTGAATATGGACAATAAAACTAACACAGTCTCATCAACATATTCACTTGTCTTGAACCCCAAAATATAAGATATCATATCAACAAGTAATTTACCCACTTCATTAAACCATGCATGGTGAAAAGGAGGTGGCTCTGTAGGCTGACAATTTGGTCTCATAAACGTTTGAGCAATGCGGGTTATCTCTGAGCTGGGGAGTTTGGGACCTTCATCAAGCAAAAATTTCATAGTAAGAGGAAACAGAAGCTGAGTTGGTTTGAAGTTTAGCATTTGATTTATGGACTCAAGAGTTATATGAAAGAGGGTAGTTCCAGATGGAGTTTTGACTGCCCTTTGGGTTGGTTCATAGTTTTTGCAGTAAAGGTGAATTATCTCAAGGAAAACATTGACAAAGGGGAGGTAGTACATGGGTAAATTTGATTCCCATATAACTGTTCCTGAGTTCACAGAATGCTTGGAGATGGTTTCTGTCACCAACTAAGTCCTCGATTTGAAAATCCCTATCAGCTAAGGGCGGCCACTCCAATTCCTTGTGGGGTTCATTGAGAGGAGTAACATTCAGGGCCACTAGAGCCTCCATTATTCAACTGTCTGTGATTTTGAAACTGTAATTCGGGTTTATGTGGGCAAAATAAGAAAAACCACAGCTTAGTGGAATTTTCTGTGGGAATTTACACAGTGAAATTGGTTTGCATTTATCTCAATGGGCGGAATTTACATGGGGAGATGGTGTTTGCGGGATTTCTTGGCAAAATGGGTAACAACAGTAGTTTCAGTGGGTAATTTTGCAGGTATTTAGAGACTTAGCAAAAGAAACTGGAAAACACAAGGTTTTAGGAGCAAAACTCGGGTAAATACCTGTTTAATGGACGCCCTATGCAAGATGTAGGTGGCAGACCGAGCTGAGGGGTCGAGTTGTGGAGTTAATTTCTCTGGGTGGTGGACTGTGTAGTGGAAATGTCATTTTGAACGTGAAAGAGCATGCAAAAGTTGAGTAGAAGAAACAAAGGAAAATGAACAAAAAATGACATTTTACACCTTTTTAACAAAAAATTTGATTTTGGTGGGTTTTTGGCGCGCTTTCGTCAGGTGACGTCAGCATGACGTGAATTCTTGTCGCGTAGCGGGTTGACGTGGCGGTGACACGGTGGCAAAGGGGTGGCGATGTAAGCAAGCGACACGGTGGTGACATGGCGCTGACGTGGGTGCGACGTCAGCTGATGACGCAAGGGTGACGTCAGCAAGGAGGCAGCGGGGTGGTAAGCGGTATTCCCCGCACTGCCTTTGGGCCAAGGTGGTATTGTAAGGGAAAGGGGGGGGGGGGGGGGGGGGTTGGGGGGGTGGGGTGGTCCGATCACGTCGCGAAGTTGGCACCTATCTTCTGTACTGCGGCAATACCACCCATCCCCCGGACGCTATTGATCGGTGATCGGAGGGGTTCCGATATCGCCGAGAGCCGTCGGATTTGCGCGCGATGATCGAACGGTGGGCGGCGAATGAAGTTGGCGGGCGGCTATGGCGCGGGTCCCACCATATAAATCAACGTTTTTATATGTTTTGCGGGGTATAAAACTTTGGTTATCAGGGTTATTATATGGTTTATGTTAGCAGCTTTGGTTATTTGTTTAACCAAATGTTAAACAAATCCCGATGGAGCGCATGCAGGGTTGTTATTGGCCCTAGATGGACCAATAACTCCCGACAAAAATTAAAATATGGCCATAACTTTAGCCAAGGGTAGGGATATTTTAGAAACTTAGGGTTTTATGTATTTACATAATACGGGAAAGGGGTTTTGTTAGGGATTTAATATAATAGGATTAGTTCGTTAATATGTGTTTAGAAGGGAAGCGTTAAGTTGTAGAGTTAGGAATTTTGGCTTAGGGAAATGAGAGGGTTTTTAGTAGCAGAGTTGAATAGTTTAGGCTTTAGGAGAAAATCAATATTTTACACAAGAAATGTGGCTTCTCTTCGTAAGTAAAAATAGAGTTTTCACTTAGTCTTTTTCATGAAATGAAGTAAACTAGGAGTACTGAGCAGATCTCAATGTCCTTGGAGGGAGGTTAGTGATTGATTGATGGGAGAAGAATGAGGGGGAGTTTAGACATGCAACATCTGATTTATCACCACACTTTGCCATGATATTTATGATATTCATAAGAGAGGAATTATCTTTGAGAAAGAGGATCACTCATGCAACTGCTTCTGCAACATCAAAACTACTTACCCATCCTATTACTCCTAACATTTTTTCTTCAATTCATTGGGTGCATTTGAACTAGCAAACCCTTATTCTCTTCTTTTCTTTTAGCTGCCATCCTATCTAAATCTACCCTTATCTCTTCCAAGGGCCCAGATTAAACAGTTGGGCTCCTTTTCTTCTCTACCTAGCTACTCATCTGCCAAGCTTGAACTGCTTGGACAGACCTTTATTCTCTATTCTAAGACAAGTAAATTGAAATATGAACCTCACCAAGATTAAGTTGCTTGGGTTTAAGCCTTAAAAGGCCAAAAATCGCAATCAGAGGATTTATGGAGGTGGACTTAGGAAGGGTGTAGAGAAAACCGCAATCGTTGATCTCCGATTAAAGAAGATCGGCAGATCGGAAGACAATTGGATCGGAGGGCAATATATGTATGTATCGGCGATGGCAAGGGCCAACTTGTGATGCGATCGACGATAAAGCACCAGGCCGATATGTGAGTGGGATGTTGATGCGATCAGTCGACGCCAATATCAGCGATCAGCGATCGGTGATCAACCATCCCCATTTAAAAAGACTGTGCACCCCAGATATGTCGATTGCTATATCAGGCCCGGACTCAATAAAGAAAATACGCCTGATTTAATAAAATTTGAAGTCCGGGGCTTGAAGATTTTGCTATATTTTAGTGTTTTTTCGGGGTTTTGGGTATTTATCGTTACAATGATAATGAGGCCATTTTAAGGGTCGGTTGTGCCGTCGATCCTTCTACTCCGCCTGCCTCTACTTTGAACCAAGGCAACCCCGATTTAAACGAGATTTTGTCCAAAAAACCCATTATAAAATCACGATGGTTGGAAAAGCACAGGGGGAGGATTTGGCAGCACGTTGTTTCGTTTGGCAGGAGGTCGATGGTGCATTTTTGTCTGTTGGGACAAGTTTCAGATGTTTTCAGCCCCTTTCAGCGCCATGGACACTTTGATGCTGCCCACTTCTCCATCTGAGGTCTCCATTTCACAGCCACTTGTCAGAATGGAGGTATAAGCCTCTTGTATGCAGTTTATGATTGTAATTATCTTCTTTCATGCCATTTAATATAAAGGCCTCCCTATTGTTCGAGCTGGGCCCGAAGACGTAGTCCGAATTGGACGAACTCTCTTATCAAGTCTTGGTGTCTTATTTTTGTGCCTTTTATGTGTTTTCTTCTTCTTTTCTTGTGTGCACATTAAATTTCGGTGTTAAGCTGCAATTTTACATGTGATTCTTTTCATACATCTATAAGCGAAAGTATCTTGGATCAATTGCCATTCCAACCAAACCACCAGTACACTGCAAAGGTCAGACACATGCCTGTTATACCAGATAACCTTAAGTATTGGCAGATCTTTTCCCAGGACTCTCAGATCTATTATTTCATGAACAATGAAGGCAAATTTCAAAACTGTAAGATAGATATTGATTGTACAATAGACACTAATGTAGAAAACAACTTAGATATAAATGTTTTTGATGTACATAAACCAACTACATTTACTAAGGTAGAAATAGATATTTTAGAGAATGTAGAGATAGATGAAGTAATGGACGATGATCTTGAGATTCTTAATTTGAAAGATAATTTTTTGCCTAAAGGATTAGTACCTTTAGAGGATTTGTTTGACTCTAATGATGTGGCTAGAAAGCCCAAAATGGAACCTCTAAGAGCTGACATAGAAGAAGTTAATATAGGAACTGAAGACAATCCAAAGCTCATTAAGGTATCTAAAGCCTTGCCCCCAAAGGAAAAGGTCAAATATATAAATCTGTTTAAAAAGTTCCAAGATGTATTTGCATGGACTTATGAAGACTTAAAATCTTATGACACTAGCATAATCCAACACAAAATACCTCTAAAAGAAGATCATAAACCTTTCAAACATAAATTAAGGAGGATAAACCCAGATCTTATGACATCCATAGAAAAAGAGGTTAAAAAGATGTTTGATACCCAAATCATAGCACCCATTAGATACTGAGACTAGATTTCAAACTTAGTGACAACTAGGAAAAAACAAGTGAGATTAGACTTTGTGTAGATTTTAGAAACTTGAATAAGGTTTCTTTAAAAGACAACTACCCCTTACCAAAAATGGACCATATATTGCAAAGGGTAGTGGGTTCATCTAGGATTTAATTGTTATATGGATTCTCTGGCTATAACCAGATATTAGTCCAACCTAAGGACCAACCCAAAACTACGTTTACTACTCCTTGGGGTACCTTTATGTATTTGAAGATGCCCTTTGGATTAATGAATGCAGGTGCCACATTTCAGAGAGCTGTGGATATAGATTTTGCCAAAGAAATCCATGATTTCTTAGTAGTATACCAAGATGATATTGCAGTTTTCTCTAAATCAGATAATGAACACTTAGACCATCTCAAAAGAGTATTTATCAAATGCAGGAAATTTGTGATTTCTTTAAATCCTAAAAAGACACTTTTCGGTCTTGAAGAGGGAAACATGTTAGGACACATCATATCAAAAGACGGGATTAGGATAGACCCGGTTCGGATAAAATCCATTTTGACCATTTCCCATTCCCGAAACATAAAAGAGCTATAATCATTTCTAGGTAAGATTACTTTTCTTAGGAGATTCATCTCAAATCTAGTAGAATTAATTATGGAATTAAATAACATGCTAAGAAAGGACTCATCAATCAAGTGGAAACTGGTGGCCAAACAATCCTTCGAAGCTATTAAGGAAGCATTAACCAAGAATCCAGTCCTGATTAGTCCTGACTTTAGCAAAGATTTTATTACTTTTTCATTTTCTTTAGAACACACCATTGCGGTAGTCTTGCCGCAAAAGAACAATCAAGGATATGAACAACCAATAGCATTGTTATAGACATTTTTGGGCACTGCAACCCCAATCATAAATTTCCATAAACTGAGGGCTCCTAAGTCCCTAAAAGTGTTGCTTCACTGCCTAAAGGAACAAGGTCAGCTTATTACATCATCTCCCTGAATTTCTCCACTAGAAACCGCTCAGAAATGGTCAAAACTGGACCATACTGAATACCCAGTGCAGAGGGTGTGATGCATATCACCTTCCCAGTGTACAGGGTGCGATGCATACTGAATGTCCCCTCTGTAGGGTGCGATGCATACTGAATGGCCCCTCTGTAGGGTCCGATGGGTGAGAATGGACAAATGGCATGGACAATTTGCGAGGTGGAAGATCATGGAATCTTCCAGAAGCTTCCCCTCTGACACTTGCCTCTCTGTTTTCGACCAGGGATGAGTAAGAGATCATCAGTCTCCAAGTGGAATCAAGAAATATCAGAGAGAGGACACTAATCAAAACCCCAAAAGATGACTCACATCCCTACAATCATCTATATATGGATCCCTCATCACAGAGATCCAGAGGCTGGAATCTTGTATCTTGTAGAGAGGTGTTGTTGGTTTTCTGGTGAAACTTCATAGTGTTGGGTGATCTAAGCTTTACTTGAGGTGAAGAAGGGATTTCTTGATGGAGGATGATGCTGCGTCAGAGCTATTGGTTGTAATCCTCTTGCTATTCTTGATATTAATAAAGCTATTCAAGTTTTCCTCCATAGTCTTGTATGTTTGATTATATATGCATTTGTATGGTTAACACATATTTGGTCCTCTGTTATTTATGAATATAGATCTTTGTTCTTCGATAGTAGTATGTTGTTTTGATTCCACAGGTGCTCTTTGAAGTTGGGCAGACGAAGAATAAGTGGGAAAGATCTATCAGGAAGGAGAGGAATCAAGCAAGGAAACCAAGCGCAAGACTAAGGTTGGTGTCCTTTGTTCCACTCTTACCTATTTTCATAAAGGAAAGCAAAAGTAGACTTTACTTGTTTGTTTCTAAGATAGCTACCAGTCTTAGTGGGAATAGCAGCTCCGAGTGGACACTATTCCCGGTAAAAAAATGGCGACTCCACTGGGGAGCGAATAGATTGTTTGTTAGTCTATCTTTGTTTATTTTATAAACTTACAGACGGAGCCTGAAGTCAAGCTAGCTAACCTTCGAACTGCATTTGTTATACAAATGCAAAGTAGATCAATGATGCTTCAGTCTATCTCCGGGTTTTGTTTATGAATTAAACAATCGATCTGCAAACATTCTAATTTCCCTAAGTGGTGGCTCTAGTAACCTCCTTAGATCAACCCTTGTGATTTATATTTACTGAACATCACTTACTCGGCCTAAATCCATGAACTGAATTGCAAATTGTGAGTAAGAACTGGTTAAAAGTCTCTCACTGGTACCATCGCACCCTCCCTTCAAGGAAGTCTGTATGCATCGCTCTTCCCGTGTGCAGTAGGTGCGCTATATACTGATTTCCCTGTGTGACAGGTGCGATGGTCAGGGAAGGTTAACTTTACCTTCAGACTTTGGGTTTTTCTTCACTATTTTCAGTTCTATTCAGGAGTTTTGTTGTCTGTGGTCAGTATATCTCTATGAAAACCCCCTTCTCTTACGTCATTCCGCCTCTATTGTGCAAAGAACTGTGAGTGTTTTTATGTATTGTGTGCCATTTTCAATTCTCTTTTGCAAATAAGTAGCATAGTCGAACTGTCGTTTCTTAATCTGAAAGTGTCGTAAGTGTCGTTTTCAGTGATACAAGAGAATCCCATTGTTCTTGATAGTCGATTATACAGTTACTCTTGTATATGATTTGAATTAGTAGTTTTTAAAGTGTCGAAAAATAGTTTTCATTTCGAAATCGCAAAGTGTCGCCCTTACCTTCACTTTATTTTGAAAAGAAATTTGTTGAGTATTGTCGCTTTGAAAATAATTCAGATTTTCACTTAGCTTTCTTATCGTCATTTATACATTAAGAAGGCTGAAAACAAATACATGCATGTGCATTTGCATTTAGACTACTTGGTTTGATTTAGGACAGTGCATTTAGTGTGTGCTCTGTGCTCTTTGTTGAAAGATTCTCAACTTTATTTCCTTAGTAGCTAGGATTTTCATTTCCAGAAGAAGATTAAACAATTGTTTATCATCTTAGACTGCATTTTAGGAATTGTATACATATCACGAGGTGAACCTGAAAGGAAAATTCTTAAACAAGATCAACTATAAAATAAATTTAATGAATCTAAAAATGCTTTGGAACCTAATGCACAACATCTAGAGGTCTAGGCTAGAGACGTATGAAGGCGTCGTAAAACCTGGTAACTGTTGTTTTCATTGTTGGTTGGGTGATTCCTCCACTCTGAGATGGCAAGTTCCAGTACAGACTTGTGCTCCCATGTACCGTCGAGTATATATTGGGAGACCATAATGGGCTGCATCCTTTATCCTTAGGAAGTCGTGTCTGCCGCCCTATCAATCGAAATGCACTGAACACAACATTCGGGAAGATTGACTGTCGTACCATAAAAAGTATTCTGTAGTTTTGAGATTGGTTTGGTAATCCCCTCTGCCTAGATTTCCAGAGAAGTTTATTTTGCTCCTTTTTAGACTCCTTAAAAGAAAAGGTCCATCTGAGCACTTGTCACTTCAGGCTCATTAGAAATCGAAGGCGACTAGAGTCATCTTTTGTTTTTCTCGACTCTTTAAAATTGAAAAAACAAGTTGTGTCAAAGCGTCTAAAATTTATTTTAATCGGAATAACATCACAAATTCCCTCGTTGGTCTTTAGGTTGAGAAAAATGGAGTCTACCAACCAAGGATTTCCCCTTGGAGGAAATCCTAGTCGTTTCTCCTCTTCAGGAGACGTTGGTGCACCCCATATGGCCACATTGTCACTTCCAGGGTTGACGATTGGTTTGCCCGTATGGCTCTTCTCTACCTCTCTTGTTCATAATACTGTAATTCCTTAACAGTCAATTCAACAACTAGATGATACTAGAGTTGCCCCCCAACCTTCTACTTTGTTTGTTTCTCCCTCTCCTCCTTCCTCTTCGCTTGATAAAGCTGGTAAAGCTAAAGATCAAGTAACTGAGAAGAAGAAGAAGCAGAAAGAGAAAAAAGAAAAGAAGAAGAAGGAACCAAAAGCGAAAGGGGGAAACCAGGCGTCGTCTAGCGGAAATCCGCACACCACACCGTCTAAACCTACATCTCCATGTGTCATTTGCAATGGAGACCACTATCACCGAGATTGTCCCTGCATCCCTCGGATCTTAAGGGACTGGTCTCCTCGTTTGCACAATCCGGTGTCGTCGACCTCTGATGATCATGTTGAAAGCACACCATCAACCAGTGAAAGTGAAGTACCTGGACAGAAAAAGAATCCCAAATTTCCTTGTAAATTGTGTGAAGGCGATCACGCCGTCCGTCGTTGTCCCTTCCTAGATGAAGCTAAAAGAGTTTTGGATGACCATCCTGCTTCACCGCTACAGCTCCCTCCTGGATATAAAAAACTCTTGCCAAGTCCCCCCACTGGTTGAAAATCCGGCTGGCACGCCATTGTGGTCGGCCAAAGTGTCTATCATTGAAAATGAACCCTCTTAATCCATACCAGATGAAAGTCAAAAAGGTCGAGGTGGGAGTTGACCCGGTCTTGCCTTCATAATGTTCATCTTCAAATGATACCATTACTGAAGAGAAAGAGAACGACACCGTTCAAATTCTTTTCGTAAACACAGACTCCGATGAACTTGGGGGCAGTCTACCCGTTCCTTTATCACGGGAAGGAAATTCATCAGAGTCATAACCGGCCGTCTATTCGGTCCCATCTCCAAGCAACCTAGTTGTTTCCTTCGACTGGAATCTACTAGGCAGACCCCGTTTACCAGCTAGTGTACCATTCAGAATCATTGTACAAGCTTACATAATGGTCATAGCTAGTACCATCATAGATGAAGGGGCTTCTGTGAGTATCCTTTCCTCAACTGCTTGGAAAGTGCTTGCTTCGCCATCGCTTTTGCTTGAAATGAGAAATCTGACAGGTTTTGACAAAGGAACCAGTCGACCGTTAGGGATCCTTCCAAATGTGCTCATTACTTTGAGAAGGAAAACCATTCACATGAATGTGATGGTAGTCCAAGGACCCCTGGATTATAATCTACTCCTTGGGCGTGACTATATTTATTACATGGGAGTTGTCGTCTCCTCACTCTTTAGAGTAATGTGTTTTCCGCACGAAGGTAGAATGGTCAAGCTCATAGATCAACAGTCATTCCCCAGTTCACACATAGCAAATAGTCACACGCCGTCCCTAATTGGTCTTTTCATGCAAAGAATGTCTCATCGATCTCCAGTTCGTCCACCTGATGAGCACAAGTGATTCAGGGGATATGACTGAAACCCATGGGGCATGCACCCTGGTCTGTTTCGGCAGGAAAACCTTGGGTATAAAGTAGGTTTTTGCGGAGGATATATGACTATTCTGACACACCCGTCCTCATAGGAAAATGGGATTAGACTGGAATAAGATTCCCTCGTCAAAGTTATGTGAGTGGAGGTGACTGCGCCACTCACCTTTTTCTATTTCGTAGACATCGCCAAGGAAGCATTTTGTCTGCAACGCGGATGGAAAGCTTTCATATGGTAACGTGGAAATTTTTCACTATACCTTGGGGCATGCAAACCTCTTGTAAGCAAGCGAGAAATAACCAGCTAACGTTATCTCTATGATTCCGCTGACTTCAACCACCTAGGTCAGGTGAGTGGTCGAATCGACCATTCATCTTTTTAGGGGCCACCTGGGCACCATCAAAGTAAAGGTAAAAGTTTCCTACCTAGCCTTGGTAGTGATCTTGATAGTTAAGTAGAGGAGCATAGTTGGTCGTTCCTAGCTTGCATGCAAGAGGCTCTGGGGCACAGCTTAAAAAAGGTGCAAGCCCCATAAAAAATGGCATCTTAGATGAGACATCCTTATTATATGACTAGCGAGCAATGTTACCGCAGGGTTCAAGCTCGTTTAAAAATAAACCCGACATGAGTAGTTTTAACGCGGAATTCAAGCTCGTTAAAAAATAAACATAATCAATGAGCAAATGTTTCCCCTAGAGTTTAAGCTCATTAAAAAATGAACCAATTTTCCGGTAAATAACCATTGTGAATGTCTTATCGTCAGCTTTTGAGCCTTGGTCATGTTCTCATCATCACCTCCACTCTGTTTTTAGCCGATCATTCACCTCCATTTGATTGTTTACCCTTTCGAGGAACATCTGCGAAGAGTGATTCTATTAGCCATCCTTGTGACACTGCCGTGATTGGAAAATTCCAAACCTTACCTGGAATTAGCTGCTACTCGAAATCATCACTCGTTCCTCGAAAAACGAGTTTCCTTTAAGCACTTTTCAACTGACTTGTAAAATATGAAAAGATTGTCGAGCGATTAGCCTCTTCGGCTCATTAAAGTCATCGGAAGTGATATCCCTCCTCTATATTTTAATCTTTTTGGACCTAAGGGATTATTACACAAAAAGATCGAGCGCTTGTCTTATTCGGCTCGTTAAAACTATTGAAAATTTATCCCTTTCGTATTATTTTACACTTTTTTCGGACTTAAGGGATTATATGACGAAAAAGAATCTTTGGAGTTTCCTTTCTGTCCCTTTCAGACTCTCTAAAATTGAAAAGGACCGAGTTATCTTTGTCGTTAAACTCGTTAAAACTGAATAGCGACAAACTCGTCCAAATGGACGAGAATGAGTTTTCACTGTCGCTAGGCTCATTAAATATAGCGACAGGTTTGCCGACGGCGGGTTATAGAACAAGCATATGTTATCCTCCTCAAGCTTGACAAAAATAAAGAGGTACTGGTCAGCAATGACTGGGGAAAATTGGGAAGAAAACTTGAAAAAACTTTATTGGTAGCAAGTCACTCTTGAACATGACACTTTCTCTCCGTATCCGAGCCGAGTTGGGTTGTTCCGTTCATTGGTCGTATAACCATTGGTCCATCACACCATCCATCTTTGGGGTTAACGCTACCAATCCATCATCAGTGTCGAAGATATGTTCAAGAGAAGTCGTTCAAAGAATTCACCTGTGCCTCACCTGCTGCAATACATTCACGCTCCATTCTTTTCATGACCGCCACCCTGAACCCTCTATCATCAAATCGTTTTTACCTCCAAAATCATTTGCTTCGTTCCGTGTCGTAGATGTGGGATTCATTAAGGCCCTCCTACGACATGTCACATCTTTTCGACATCAGCTCATTATCCAAGAAGTCGACCTAGGAACAACCCTTTCAATACTTTGAAGCTTGCATGCCTCAATGGCAAGTTTCTCACTTTCGGCGATAGGTTTACATTAATGGCCTTCAACTAAGAGATTTTGCGTGGTGTTCGACGCCAAGTCATTTTTCACACCGCGCGAATTGTACTGTAGTACCTTGAGGGTCATTGTCATTATTGGTGATTCCTCTCGCGCTTGTTAACAGCTTACATCATTGGCTGGTAATCAGGTGATGTCTTTCCATGTTCGACTACAAAACATTTTTCACATGGATCGACTTGTACTCTGAGTGAAGATTGAACGAGGTTTGAAGACCCCGGATCTAGTTTCATCCATCCGGGCTGCGATATATTCAGGAATATAAAGACATCAAATGTACATCATTTCCGAATAGATGATCATCCAAATCAAAGGATGATGAGTCTGAATCAT
>APFE030418832.1:186603-197082 GCA_000404065.3 Pinus taeda
TTGGTGTCCTTTGTTCCACTCTTATCTATTTTCATAAAGGAAAGTGAAAGTAGACTTTACTTGTTTGTTTCTAAGATAACTACCAGTCTTAGTGGGAATAGCAGCTCCGAGTGGACACTATTCCCAGTAACAAGCATTCTTTAGTAAATCCTTAAGAGATGCCACACTAAAATACAATATCATGGAAAAACATGCATTAGCTTTGGTTAGAACTATCAAAGATTTTAGAGTATACATTCTATACTCTCACATCATTGCTTTTGTTCCAAACTCTGTAGTTAAGTACATTTTAACTCAAAATGGGCCTGAAGGAAAAAGAGGCAAGTGGATTGCCACAATATTGGAATATGACATAGAGATAAAACCTACCAAGCTCATCAAAGGCCAAGGTTTAGCCAAACTCATGGCTAAATCGAATTATGAGGCCCTTGATGTCAACTTCAGTAGTGCTTTGGATTATTAGGAGGAGATGGCGTCACTGAACCTTTTACTGAATCACCATGGTATGCAGATATTACATTTGTATTACTAAACTTACAAGCTCCTCCTTGATTGACAAGAACTAGCCATATTCCTAAAAATGAAGTCATTAAGATATTGCGTTATAGATTATGCATTGTCTTGGAAGGACAATAGTGGTATTCTCTTAACATGTTTATTAAAAGATGATTTTAACAAGATTTTGCAAGAGTTTCATGCAGGGGACTGTGGAGGACACTTGTACTGGAAGAGTACTACTGACAAGATTCTGAGAGCTGGATTTTACTGGCCTACTTTGTTTGCAGATGTCAAAAAACATGTGACCTCCTGTCACAAATGCCAGATTTTTGAGGGAAAGAGGAAACTGTTACCCTTGCCTCTTAAACCAATTTCCACTGAGATTCCTTTTCAACAATCGGGGTTAGACTTCATTGGAGAAATACACCCCCCATCCTCAGCTCAACATAAGTGGATTCTAACAGCCACAAACTATTTTACCAAATGGATAGAGGCCATACCTTCTAGGCAAGTCACAGACATTGTCATAATCACCTTCCTAGAGATTAATATCCTTTCAGGATTTGGATGTCCCTAGAAGCTCATTACTGATAATGTAGCAACGTTTAAGTCCAAAAGAATGATAGATTTCTGTAATAAATACCATATCACCCTTGGCCATTCGATAGCCTATTACCCTCAAGGTAATGGACTAGTAGAGTCATCCAACAAAAGCCTGATCAATATTATCAAAAAGTTAATGGAGGACAATAAAAAGACATGGAACAAGAAGTTATTCAATGCCTTATGGGCAGATAGACTAACTACTAAGAAGTCCATTGGAACATCACGCTATCAGTTGGTTTATGAGATGGATGTAGTTTTCCCATCATCCTTGGGAGTGCCAGTCACGAAAATCCTTCAGGAACTACAGGTGGAACCGAATGACATTCATAGATGAATAAACCAAACTATACACCTGCAGCAAACCAAAGAAGAGGATTATGTCAAATCACAGATAATCCAAGAAAAAATTAAGAAAGTCTTTGATAAAAAGACTAAAGCAGATGATTTTCACATAGGAGACAAAGTCCTCAAGTGGGATTCAAGGAGGGAAGATAAAGGCAAGCATGGAAAATTTGATTTTCTATGGCAGGGGCCTTATGTCATTTTTTGCTACAGAGGCAACAATGCATTTTTCTTGAGAAACATAGATGGTTCAGATCTACCAAGAGGACTTGTTAATGGTAGGATGTTGAAGCACTACTTTTCCACTGACTTACAGTAGTCCATTTTATTTTCCATCAATGTACATAACATTGCAAAGTGTAGATTTGATTGGATGGCAATCCTTTGAAGTTGAAGCCCGGAGACAAGGCCCTAAGCTTTGAAAGATTTATTGTCATAAGTATCAATAATGCAGATTCACAGAAGGACATTTTGCAAGGTAACTTTAGCCACAATTCAAAGGCTACTGATCTTTAGAGTTCTTGACATTTCACTAGGAAATGCCACCCCCAAGTGGAGCCACTATTAGAGTCCTATAGTGATAGGATTCATAATTTTGAATTGGCTAAGTTTGAGCCTTGTAATATTGTACATACCTTTGCTTTCTAAAAATGTTATCCATATTAAAAATTTAAAAAATGTAAAGAGGTTATGTCCTAAAAGAAATATCAAAATACAAAAAGAATAAGAAAATATAAAAAAAAATATGAAAAAATATGAACCCCAAAAACAAAAATAGATCATGAAAGTGTGCAAGTTTAAATGCCACTGCTATTTTACTGCTTTACTATTTTTTAAATAATGGTTGTGTGCAGCTTGTCATACATGCCACAATCCATGGTAGTCAAACTGTTTAATCTTGGTTATTTCATGCTTTCAATTTTATGTTTCTAGTTAGAGAATAAAATCTGACCAAATAGCTTAATCTTGGCAGATCATTAGATGGGTAGAGAAAATAAAAGGAGCTCATCAGTTTAATCTGAGCCCTTGGATGATATAAGGTTAGAATTAGATAGTTTATTTTTCAAAAGAAAAATGAACGATAAGGGTTTTCTAGTCTAAATGCACCCAAATAAAATGAAAAAAAAAAACGGTAGGGTAAGTAATGGGTAAGTAGAAGAAAGGTTGCTGAAGTATAAAGTTGATTGGATAAAAGTACATTTATCATGCTTGACTATATGTTTCAATGTGCATGAGCATGTAAGAAGGCAAAAACAATGGTTTACAAGTTCATTTAATTAACTCCCCTTCATTATTTTTACCCCTTTACTTACTAATTTCCCTATCCACAAGTAAGTTCTAGTACTAAAAATTCTTCAAGCCATAAAGGCTCAGAGCATTTCTCTGACTTTTGGTGGGACTGGACCCTCGGTTTAATGAATTATGGACATCAAGTGTTAGAATTCTCTTCATAAAAATCATTTCCCTTCATTACCCTAATAAAACCCCTTTTCCTAAGGATAAACTTCATTTGCCTAGGAAAAGTAAAAAGCCCCCATGTTAAATCCTATTTCACTCAAAAAACCAACAAAATTTCTTTATCCTAAGTGTAAGTGTATGTCAAGAAAGTGCATCAATATTAGATTATGCTTAGTGGTATGTTCACTCCGCACATTCATTTCATATTAATTTTTCACTTAATTATATAATTTCCGATATACCTTTTCCCGTATATTAAATAAATTCCCTATATAAATATCCCAACCCTTAGTTTTAATATAAACTATACTTTACCCCATCCCCGACAAAACCCACTTAATACACCACTGCGCGGTAAAGCTAAACTAATTCCATCATTAAACCTCACCCGGTCGTTTAATCCCATGATTAAATCCTAATTAATCCCAAACCGCCAAGGATTAAAGCCCTGCCCCCCACCTAAACCTATGCTCATATCATCTGCACACATCCGTCGCCCGACTACCGTCAAATCATCATCGCCCTCATCCGACGGTCCACAGCCATATCGGCTTCACCCAATGACCGACCGTTACCCGCCCGATAAGGTGGTTTTCCCTGGCCCCCCTACTACTACGTGTCAAGCGCTGGCATAGATTGGGTGACCCCTCCTAAATACCACCTCCTCCAAAAACGTGGTACGATGGCTTGGGAAACTACCTCCCCACTCAACCCGAAAAAACCACCCACTGTTCATGTGTAAAATTACCCGCCAAAAAGTGACTGTTGCTCAATAAAAAGGCCAAGAAGCCATTTTTTGCCTTTTTCGCTCATTTTCTTTGTGAACCATTGCGACACCTGCAAACACTAAATTCGCCCATTGAACTCAAATTTAAACCCTGAAGAAGCTACAGAGACCCCAATCAAGCTCTCAAATCCATACCAGAGCCATTCAAACTTCTGCAGTTGTTGTGAGCTCCAAATTTGAAGATAATTCACCCAATTCTAGGTATTTGAAGACGAGTTACTAGACAACCCTTTCAATTTGAAAACGTTCAGTCTGTAAAGTGTTTTAATTAAGTAAAATTAATTTAAATTAATTTAAATCTAAAAGTCTGTGCCCAAACCCTTCTGAAAGCTTCCATTTTCCTTCAAAACCTCTGAATAAACCTGTAATGCCAAATTCAAATCCACAAGAACTGAATTATGGCTGCCCCCATCGCCATGGATGTTAAACCTATCACAACTCCCCATTTGGACCTTGACCTCCTCCCCCTGGTAGATAAAGATTTTCAAATCAGAGACACAAGTGCATATGAGGTCCTGCTCAAAATTCATTGTTTGAGTAAAGACAAATATCCAAACCATTATGATGACATTGGCCTTTGGGACTCCAATTTGCCCAAATACCAGTTTCCCCAGGTATATATCTTTCCTGAAATTGTCCATATGCGCCATCCTTGTTACATTCACAACTAGAGAGCTATAATGTCCCCTGACCAAAAGGTTTTGTTAACAATTACAACTGAATCAATTAATGAGATGTTGCAAATCCAACTAGGTCCAAGCCTGACCCCACTCTCCACTGGGTATTTCTTAGACCTGTACACCAAGTTGAGTCCCTCTAGAATGGCCCAAATATTTCAAACTTCCATTGTAGAAGAGAAGCACATTCCTAAAGATGCCCCTCCATATGTTTCTGCCATTTTATCTGAAAGTACAAGCATATTGTGACTATGATATCATGTATTTTGGTCTATACCATAGAAGAATTTGTTGATGAGCTCATCCTAGCCTTCATGTCTATTTTCACCCGAGGAAAACCTCCTGCTTCTTTGTAGAATTATGGCAGTTCATAGCTGAAAGGATGCATGAACAATTTACTAGAATGCACAATGAGAGAGTATTCAAGTACTCATATGTACTATACCGTATGTTTTTGTATTATCAGTCATACAGATTTCCCTTCACCCTCCAGAAGCTTGATACTAGAGGCCAACCTAGGTTTGTCATATTTTGGACACCTTATTCCACAAGTATTCATCACCATACACCTATACAGACTTCATTGACTCTTTTTTCCATCCAGTCATGACCATGCTGACAAGAATTCCTCCACCCAGAATAAGCCAAGAGGTCAAAAGAGTCCTCCAATTGTCCAAGCAAAGTAAAGTGGGAAATTGGTACCTTTACCAAAACCACACTGAAATAAGAATCTATGGTTGCCAGCTAGCCCCATACAAACTCCCCAAATACCTCCCCATGAGGTTATTTGCTCTAGAGTATTATAGGTAGATAATGAACTCTGATGAGGTCAATTTTGTCTCAGCCAAGAAAAGAACTCAGTTCAAAGTCAAAAATTAGTTAGGCCCTTTCATTTGCAATTCCAGAGAAGCAGGGCAGCAAGTAGATCAGATTCTACAACAAATGAAGTTCCAAAACAGTTTCATGTGGAGATATGATGCTCAAGGGTTTATGACCAAACGTAGACAAAAGGTCAAATTGGGGTCTCACATTCATCACCCCATACCATAGATAGAAAGATATGCTAATCAATTTGAGTGGTTGGAAAAAAATATCATAGACAGGGATAGTACAAAGGTAGATGTTGAAAATACCTTGTGTGATTTAGAAAGACAGCTTGATGAAAGCTCATTCCTGCAGGTACCACAACAAGAAGCAACGAGGAGTACCCCATCTAATACTGAGTTAGATATGAGCAGGGGCACAACTTCATCTGGAGAAACACAGGAGCCATCTGCATCACAGACTCAAATGTCAGAAAGGTAGCTAAGTGTATAAGTCTCCTCATTTAGTTGGCTTGCTGATAAAGATAAGGACATAAAGGACATGTTTAAAGAAATCAAAATGAGAAATGAGAAACTGAAGGCACAATCTTATGCACAGTATCTCAAGCTTACACCTACTAATCAAACCAGGTTGATGTCAGCTTTTGACATCAAGGAAGGAAAAATGCAAATGTCCTTCATAAAGCCAACTGTACAACAACTAAGGACATCAACAGATTTCAAGAAGATTGATTTTGAGGTATTGGCAAGGGAAATTCATCCCATTGACCAAATTGAGTTTCACAAAGAAGCTGGAGAAATGATTTACTCCACCCTTACAGGAAAAGCCATAACAGCCCATCAGTTGCAGAATTCATTGAACAACATTTCAGCCCATTATTAGTTAGAGAAGACCTTCTCACATGCCAAATACACCAGAATCAAGTATTTGGAAGGCTTAGTGATTAAATTGGGCCATGATCCCAAAGACATCAAAGCCACTGAACAACTGATCAAGAAATAGAATGATGACATTGTAGCACTCAAAAAGTAATTGAAAATACCTCAAATGCAACCTCCCTAGACACAGGAAGTTTTGGAAAATCAAACCAGACATGAAGAGTTGATGGACTTAGTCCTCAAACTAAATGACCAGTTAAGGGAGACAGAGAAGGAATTGGATAGTTTAATCCAATTGAAGCAAAGTGATCTTGGAGCTACATCAGTGAATGTCATCCCAACAGTGTCAACGACTGTTACTTCTACATTGGCAACCTCATTGGCTCCCACAGATACTATGGAAACAACACAACCAGTTTCCACAGAGTCTACATCAGCAGTAGGTACATCAGGTGAAGAAGCAATAAAGTTGGTTAAAGCTAACGAAGAGATGTCCATATAGGCAACATATATGAATAAGTTTAAAGAAAAGGTGACAAGCTTGGAAACTGATTACAAGCTTGCCAAAATCATGCACAAAGAAGAAGTACAAAAAGATGCCCGGATGAGAGAGATTAAAGGCCATGGAGAAGGACCTAACATTGAAAGAACCCCTTGGCCAGGCCAAGGAACTATTATGGGCCAATATCATTGACTCTGCCAATGATATTTGGCCATCTATTTAGGTGATTTTTGAACAGATAGATTTAATAAAGACTGTTACAGAGGTCATCCAAAGAGTAAAAGAAGAATTAGGAGAAATGGCAAAAGATGCTACCAGAATTATCCAGTTCCTTAACAGTAAGAATAAGTATGAGCTTCGGGAATTGGAAATAGAGAATAGAACAAAGACAATTTTGGAGGTGAGAAAGGTCCTATCCAAGAGAAAATTAATTCTAAACTTGGAGGACAAGTGTCAGAATATACAGGTAGCCATTGGCAGATTTATGGATAAGTTTCAAATTTTTAGAGAGAAAGGGTTACCCAGTCCCTTAGTAATAAATTACAAGCTCATCACACAGCAGAACTACAACAGCAAAATCTGAGATCTAGCAAAAGAACAAGTCAATACATCATCAGTCAAGGCATTGCCAATAGACAAAGTACTATACCATACATTTGAAAACTTGTTTTACCTCCAGCATGAGGAAAAACACTTGTTTATCAATAAGCCTACTTTTGCCAAGTACACCGAGGCAAATGAAATATATAGGAGGATGCTAAAGATCCAATCACCTGACGCTTAAATATGGGAGAAATTTACTGATTTACTGTGAGAAATATGCAGTAAAATGGTTAATGTACAGTAAAAGTAAAACAACCAGGTAAAAAGATGAAGACGAATCAGAAAATTTAAAGTGTATCACTGTCAAAGTGTATCAAATAAAAGCCAAAAGTAAATGAAGCTTCCATCGTGAAAGATCAAACAACAAAGCAGCATAAAGGGCTATAGTCAAACCATAAAAGCCAACAGTACCAAAATAAAAGGGACAACATGAAGCAGTTCAATGGATGTCTCTATCTTCTTGCAAGAAGATATTTTTATTTCCTAGATAATTAGTTTGAGATATTTTGTAATAATTTTTTTGTATAAATACTTCACAATTCGAAGTATGTAGGGTCGATTATATTAGAAATTTCTATAGACTTTTTGATCAAGAAGAACCAGAAGGTTATTATATCTGTTGATGAGCCAGCAAGTTGGATTGATTAATAAAGATCAGATTGTTCCAAGGATTCATGTGTTGAGTGTTATCACTCAAGTTGTCCCCTTGGAAGATTCTAAGGAGGGGATACGGCTGAGGTAACCACAGACCAATCTTTTAGACACGGATTCTAGTCAATCTACATCCAGAGAGGGCTCTCTCTTTAAAGTTTAGCTTTGTTTTAAGATATTTTAGGCTAGTTATGATGTACAGGGGTTTGTTTTGATTTTTGGATGGTGATCGTAGACGGAGCTAGGATGAAAGTTTGAATAGTTTATTCCATTGGGCTAATGGAGTCTGTGAGGATGAACTGCTGAGTGTGTTTTCTTTGGCAAAAGGTAATACTACTGAGAAAGATAATCAATCTTGGAACAATTTTATAATCTGGAAATAGATGGAATGAAAGCCAGTGGGTGAAGGGCAGTTAAGAATCCTTCATCATGTTGGCAGAGGGAAAATGCATGACTATTATCAAGGAGTAGTAAATAATTCCTTATCAATATTCAAAGTGAAAGAATTAGTGGAAACAGGAGTAGCTAAGAATTTCTGTTTATGCCAACTCTGAAGAAAACATAAGTAATAATAGAGATTGAACACAGAGTGTTTTTAAACAAATTCTGGGCTATTCTTTTTCTCCATTACTAAGATTATGAAAACATATATGAAGCGTGCAGACACAGAAAATACAAAAAACAGGTTAGAAAAACTTATTGATCCATAGATTATTCAATAATTCTGTAGCAGAGACCCAATGCATCAATTCCACTTCAGACGGTGCAATCACAATGAAATACAATAACTCATTTATTTCATAAGCTTCTTGAGTTACAGCGCAGTCCAGAGAAGATATCACCAACCCCAAATACATCTCACAGGGAGGTATTTATACAAAAAAAAGAGTTACAAAATATCTTATGGAAAAAATATCCCGCAATAACTTCATCCATCTACTTTTACAAGGAAATAAATGCCATTGGAAACAGGGAAAAATGAATGCAGAAGTAATTGTTGTTGTGTTGGCTGCTTTAATTGATTAGATATGTTTGACTTTTACACCCAGTGAGTCGGATGATACTCTTTCTTTTATTAGCTTTGCTGAGTTGCTGCCCTGGCCCTTTCATCTGTGCCTGATTCCACTTTAATGCATTTTAGCGTGACTTCCTTCCCCTGTTGTTTTCATTTTTTATGATATGTGGCACGTGCATGGAATTTTATTGAATGCAGATGATCAAAAAGAGAACTAAAATTACCTTGGTAAAACCTCTAACATGCTCTGCCACCATTGCTCTGTTGGAAACTGGTGCCTCTGTAGCTTTATCAATATTTCATCAGCTTCAGTATACCTGTAGAAATTGGGCTGGACTTCAAAAAGATGTGTTATTTCATGCTCAATATAGAACATATTTTCCAATTTGTCATATAAGCTCTGTCCAGAGGGAGGTGCTATGTCTTCTGAAGTGCTTGATGATGCTGTCATCTGATTGGCAACATATGTATTCACCCTGTGAGCATATTGTTCATGTGTCAACAGTCTCTGTTTGCTGGTTAACAAACCGGGTAGACCCTTTTGCTGCAAGACTGTAAACTTTTCTGTAAAAGCATTTATTTCCATCTGCATTTCTTGACATTTTCTCTCCAGATTTTGTATAAAATTCCTCATGGTTAGCACCTTTTTAACTGTCAAAATGGTACCTGTTATGTCCCTCATATCTAGGGCTGCTAGTTGTTCTTTGGTATGAGTATTCAAAAACTGAATTAGTCTATTGGCCTGTTCGGGCATGTTTCCCAATGATGTTCTGGCCTTTTGAATCTCTACTTGGGCCATTTCTATCAATTCAATTTGCTCATAGATAGTTTGTATTGATCTCCATTGATCAGTGATGTACTAGCCAATTTTAGTCCACAAAATTGTTTTGATTTCTGATAGAGGTTTATGAAGAGCAAGATCTTTCTCCAAAGATTTTACCTTATTTTTCAAGGCGTTTATCTCTCTTGTTTTTTTTGCCACTGTTATTTTAGATTTATCATAGCTTACCTCTAATTTGGCCAGTTTTTCTTTGGCTTCCTTTAGCTCTGCCATTTGGAGTTCTAACTCCTTTATTGCCTTCATCATCTCTTCCATGCTCATGCTGGTACCTGGGGCTGTTGTTGTTGCTGCTGCTGAAGCTGAGGTACCTGTTGTTGATGCTGGGACAGTGGGAGGGATTGTTTCTACAACTGTGGGAGGGGTAGTGGCAACTGTTGGAGCTGTTTCAGGTGGCTAGGAGGTCGACTCTCCCTGCTTGGCTTGTAATGCTTTCTCCAATTCTTGCTCTATTTCAGTTAGCCTTTGATTCATCTTTATCAGCAAATCCATCATGTCTTCTTATGCCTTTTCTTGTGCAAGTTTTGTAGTTTGTGGGTGCATAGTAATAGGGAGCTTCAATTGCTTCCTAAGTGCAGCAATATCTTCTTCCTTTTTCTTTATCAGTGCTTTGATGCCCTTGGCATCCTTGGGATCATGTCCCAGCTCAATAATAATTTCTTCTAAGGTCTTTATTCTGTTGTCTTTTTCTAAAGAAGATATTTTTTCTAAATCCAATTGAGCAGATGTATTGCTTAATGAATCCTGCAATTTGTGGGCCAACATTGCCTTATCTGCCAATGTAGAGTAAACCATTTCA
>APFE030418832.1:217722-239810 GCA_000404065.3 Pinus taeda
TGCAGCTGAATGGGTTAGATGAACTTCGAATGCAGGCCCTCCTCCACTCAGAAGTGATTCAACTTCAGAGGAAGGTGTGGCATGAACGTCAATGACAAACAATTCCAGCCGGGAGATTGGGCGCTGCTATATGATTCCAGACATAAGGATTTCAAGGGAAAACTGAGAACGAGGTGGCTGGGACCATATGCAATAGAAAAGTGTAATGATAATGGCTATGTTCTTATCCGAACTATTGATGAAGAAGCCATTCCCATGCTTGTCAATGGACATCGACTCAAGATCTACAGGAAGCCTCTGTCAAGGCAAGAGTTCGTCAAAACTATGGAAAAATCAATGCTGGTCATAGAGAAGGGTTCTGCCTCTGTTTTGGGCACACCCTGAGCCTCATTTCATATTCTAAAAAAAAAAAAGTGAAAACCTTTCTGAGGCGCCCAAGGCAGGTAGTAGGAGTGAAAACCTCATTGAGGCGCTCCTGCCGTCTTTCAAAAAAAAAAAGAGAATGGAAATAAAAGATCCTGGGGTGAAAACCTTTTCAAGGCGCCCGGGGCAGGCGGTAGGGGTGAAAACCTCATTGAGGCACCCCTGCTGTCTCTTAAAAAAAAAAAAAGAGAAGAAAAAAGAAAAAAGAAAGAGAAAAAGATGAAAAAAAGGAACAAGAAAAAAACAGTTGATCTTTGAATTTTTGCAGGTATACAACGCACCAAAGGAGGACTGTCAACTCAAGGACATGGGTTCCTATCAAGCTACCAGACAGCCTCTCATGCACATCCACCATGGACGCTCATTTTTGCAAAGTTGAGGTGCAATCGGATTGTGGTTTGGCCTTCTAGAGGAAGCTACAGGACTTTCTACAGGAAGTTCTATATTCATATCACCGTTGGTTGACCAAAAATTCGAGAGAAAGGGTTGACCGCTTCCAATCGTTAATTCAAACTACCTGTAGAACGTTTGAGTGGGCCAGAATCAAATACAAGGATAAATGTGGAGCGTCAAGTCGACTAAGGGGGCATGCAACCACCCTTCTCTATCATTCCCCACTCGCTCCACCTCTTTTCACCACCACAACTCCAATCCGAGCAAGCATACCTGCACATGCAAAGAAAGCTCTGTTTTTCAAATAAGGGAAATTGGATTTCTTTTCAAATTCAGAAACAAGGTCTCCTGAGGCTCGAACGCTCACCTGTTAGGCGACCTCAGGACCTTTCACCTGTTCAATAAAAATCTAATTATGTCAGCATGCACCCGAGGGGGAGAAACAACTACAGAATGTCCTACAGGAATCCTGTAGCAGCTGATCCAGCTGGAGTACCTGCCACGAAGACACTAGCAGTTCACAGGATCGATGCATGCCACGTTCGCCACCAGAGGAATGGGTCTCCGAGACTCCCAGCCAGCAGCAGCCAATACGAAGAAGCTCCAGCACCTAACCACAAGAGCAGCAACACACAGACTGGCATCCATCGTCTTGAACCCTGGAAGAAATCACATCCACGGCCGCACAGGTAAGTAACTAACCTTATTTCCTCCCATAGCATAAACTATACTCTGAATATGCACAACTTTGGAAATGGGCGGATTGAACAAGGGGTTGCCGCTCAACTGGCCACCACAGCCCGTCAAGCGGCCTCGTAGGATCCGAACTGGATCGATTGTGCAGGAAGGATGAACAATCGGCACGTGGGAAAGGTCCAGTCGGGAAGAAGCGGAAGTATGACAAGATTGGCGGTGGTCACTCCAGTGGGGAGAATTCGGCGGTCAGGGGCACGCTAGGATATGATTATGATGACGTCGGCCAACGGACAATCAGGGACAGCTCAAACCCGCGCCATGGATTTCGCAGCAATTCGAAATCGGCCGGTGGATTTTTATGACGAACTGCAATCATTTATAAAACAACCGTTTCCCAGCCGAATATGCGTCCTCTTCCTCTGCAAGCAATTAACCCGAAGTCTTCTGCCTGATTCAAGCATCTTGTTGCCGCTCAGACTGGTCTTGCGCTACCGTAAACTCCTCTAGAAGCCAAGAACGAACTCCTACAGGAAACTGCACTACAGGAAACGCGGCATCTGCAACAATGCGGATTGTTCACGTCGTGGTGGCGAATTTCAGAGGTAGGCAGAATTTAACCTCCTCATGCAAAGAAAATTTCTTTTCAAAGGTGGTGCAATCGACGTAGAAAGGGGTAGGGAAATTCAAGTGTAATTCTGTCTAGTTTGATATATGCGTCGCTGCTAGAATCGTCGTAGTCATCTGCATGAGAATTTTCTTCACGCATAAATGGAAATTCCTTTTTGTCAAAGGTGATACCCTGCTGAAACACTGTCAAAACTGCAATTTTTTTTTTGCCACTGTGTGTATAACGGAGACGGGCTTTGCGCTCAGGGTGGAAATTCTCGAAATCCTTCCTCTGTACATCTGAGCAGACAAAGTCAGCAGGGCAATCGACCAGAGGTCTCTTTTTCTTCCGCTCTAAGGAAAGAATCCGCTCAGAAGTCTCAGTCCGAGAGCACAAACATAGAATTTGATCATGCCGGGCGGGTTCATTCGTAAAGAACCATTAGACTCAAAGAAGTTACGGGAGACCCTTGAGGTGGTAGAACTGTTCTCCCGTGCACAGTGGATGTCATTTTGTGACAAGCTCCAGGGGCCCGACGATGAAATTACAGAAGAATTACTCCTGTCCCTGGAGCCGAAGTCAAAAACATTGGCCATCGTCAATTTCAGGGGATTATCCCTCAGACTCACACCGCAGCTCATTAGCAGGGTGACTGATCTTCCAATGGGAATCTCGTGGGATAAGGAGGAAAGGAAGCTGGGTAAGAAGGCTAAAGAAGAATTCTTCTTGCCTGAAGAACAATTCTCAGAGGATAAAAATGGAGTGAGGAGGACTAGCCTACAGCCGCTCTGGAGTGAAGTCAGCCTCCAAATTATGAAGTATATCACTTGCGAGGGGCGGTTTGGTATCATATATGGTTATCACTTTCGGTTGCTCACAGAGCTCAAGCATCACATGGACCTCCCCTCGGAGCAAAAATTGAGCATTCCATACTTCCTTTTGCAGTCCATGACTGAATGTGCCACCAAGCTCCGAGAAGGGACACCAGACCAGCTAGCACATCATGGGCTTATAAAGCTCCTTGTGGAAGATGCACTCCACACTTTCACCGTCCCTCTCTCATGGGAGATTTTCCGGAATATGACAAAGGATGATGACATCCGAGTTTTAGCGGAGGAGCTTACTTCGTCTAGCAGTGAAGAGAAAGAGCCTATGCAGGCCGAGAAGAAGACCAAAAGACAGGAGACCAAGGGCAAAGCTCCCAAGAAGGAGCAAAAAGGAACACCAGTAAAACAAGTTGCCAAAACAGGGGATGTTGGGATTGCCCCAACGCCCAGAGAAAAGAGACTACAGAGCAGGGCACAGCGGACTGAGAAAGTCCAGGACAATAAGGACACCCCTAAGGCTACCTCGGCCAGGATGAAAGAAAAAGTTCCCGCAGCCAAGCAAGCTAAAATTGTGCCCTCGATTCCTACAGGAAAACAACAAAGTACCCCTACAGGAAAGCAACAAAGTGCTCCTATAGGGAAGCAACAGAGTGCTCCTACAGGGAAGCAACAAAGTGCTCCTACAGGGGAGTAGCAGAGTGGTCCTACAAGGAGGGAGCGAAGAATTCCTTCATGGAAACAGCAAGGTCCCTCTACAGGAAAATTGAAAACGGCTTCTACAGGAAGTCTGAAAGGAGAACAACAGCAGGAGAAATCAGCTGAAATCCTAGCTAGGGAGGCAGCAACTGTGTTGGCCGCCCTAAGTACTCCTCCCAAGCCAAAAGAAAAACGAAAAAGGGAGACTCCTTTGTATTTCAAAGCAAGGAGTGTGAGAATTAAGACCGGCAGACCCCGGCCTCCATCCAAAGAACCTATCATTATTGTGGATGCTCCTACCACGCCAAGGGATAAGTCCCCCTCCAAAGCCTCCATCACTTATGAGAGGGGAAGCCCGAAAACATCTTCATGGAAGGACAGAGTGGAAAAAATGAGCTCACAAGCCTCTCTATAGGACGCTGAGGCCATTCTACAGGAAACTCTGGCTAGGCTCAAGGAAACTGAGCAGATGGAGGAGAAGGCAGTTGAGTCACCACCAAAGGAGGAGGGAGCAACCGAGTCACCACCAAAGGAGGAGAAACCTGATGTTATCGCGGAGCCAAGCCCACAGCCCAACTTGGGCTCTTATTATAACTTTTTGGAAGCAGGCAGAATTATTCCCCAAAAGTTTACAGTGCCACTGTTTTTAGCACTAGAAGAAGAACGGGTCCGAACCCACACGTGGATGAGGATAGCTAAATCTAAGGAAGTAGCAGATATTGGGCCTCTAGAGGAAAGGCTCAAGGAAGCAAAAAGGGAGCTGGCAAGAGTAAGGCATGTGGAAAGCTCCCAGCAAGCCAAATTGAGAGAAGAAAATGAGCTGCTCAGGCAGCAGCTCCAGCTGTAGGAACAAGGGAAAGAACAAGGCATGGCAGCCAAGGATCCCTCAGCAGAGCCTCAAGGGGAAGAAGAGATGCAAGTTGATCTTGAGGAATTCAACCAGTAGCTACAGGAAAGGGAACTGCAGGAAGATATTGAGGTACAATCACTAAGGCAACAGGTGCAAGAAAAGGAGGCGCAACTGGCTTGTATGGCCAGTTGGGCAATGGAAGCACTCCAATGTAGGCAGCCGGATAAATCTTATGGCTTGTACCTTCGAGACCAGTGGCTACAGTTCCAAATTAATATATTGGCGCAGAGGGGTATCTCTCATATCCAGAACCCCCAGCAATTCACAGATTTATGTAACACCAGTTCCTCGGAAGATAAGGCCAAGCTCTCAGAGTTTTACCTCCATAACTTGGCACTTCCAAACATCACTTCGTGGGACCCCAACACAGCAGTAGGGGATATGCAGCTGATGGAAATGACCTCATGGTTAAACCACGAAGAGAAGAGAGCAGCTGAGGTCAGGAATATCATGGACCGGGAGTTACATGAACCGCTGTTGATCAGAGCAGAGCCAGGGGACCCCACAGCACTGATATCCGCTCACCAGCACCTAGCAACCAATTCCCAGGGATTACTGGATTACATGGATCGTCAGGCCCAGGCCATAGCACACTTCGAGGACATGGAAAGGTTACTTGGGGACAACTGTGTTCATGCTTGCACTCGTAGGTGGAACACATTGTCCCACAACCTCAAGATTCGGGAATATCACACTCCAACTCGGATGAGGGAGGCCCTGGCATGGGTACCTCTCTACAAGAAGTCTATGCAAAACCTCCAAGCCAGTTGAATAGGCCTCAAGCTAAGTCCACCCTTGCTGTTGGGATTATTAGAGGGAGGATCAGAAGAGGAGGAGCATAAGCAGTGGGAAGAAGTGGAGAGGAAGGCAGGATTTCATGACAATGTTGAGGACACTACTTCAGAAACCTGGGATGTGAGAGTGGCCATCAAAGCAATGAAAGATGAGGAGCTGGACTAGTTGCTCAGGGATGAGCAACCCTTTTAGCAGGGGGGTGATGATGAGCCCCAAAATTGGCAACAATTTGGGCTCATTTGGCCTCATTTTCATTGTTCAGGCCTTGTTCAAATCCATCATTTTCTATAGTTTATGCATTATTTCTAGTATGTTTGTGTCTTTGGTACAAATAAGGGAAGTTACTTTTCCTAGATGGTTAACATGTGTCTATTTCAGGTTTTTTTGACGTATTGGAGCAAAGTCAAAGCAATCATGAGCTATAAGGCAGCCAAGCCTGAAATGAGGACTTGAAGGAGGGATGTCCACGACATTCAATGACCATTCCTTAGGATTCTCACCTTCAGCTCCGAGCTCCAAAGACCACCGAGCCGAATCTAGAAGGCAACCAATCAACATTTAGAAAGGGGCTGTTTGACTCACAGTTTGACATCCGAGTTCCACGGATTGAGGAGGCCAGCTAGGTCTCTCGTTATCTATAAATGTTGAGGCCTCAGCCTTCGTAAAAAGACTTTTGGAACCTATTGTGTACGTTGTACTCCAGTGTTGTAGCAACTCTATTTCATTCTCTTGTAGCCATTTTTGACAAAATTGTTATGACTCTTTTTGAATAATGATAAGCAGTTTGGTTTCCTAACAAATCTGAGTTTTTTACAGGAGCCAAAGCTCTCAGGGTTGGGCCCAACCTGAGAGCCTAGGACCTCCTTTCTGTACCATTGTGTTTCTTTACGTATCACTGTTTTTTTCTTTTATATTTGAACACCTTATTGTTAAGTAGATTTTGTTATGATGCTGGAATAGATCATTGTTTATGAATGGTTTTGGTTTAGATGTTTTGGTAGAATAATAACAGCAAGATCTTCAAGAAAAAGAGACAACTACACTCCTGGTTTCACCTCGGCCTTATTGGGTTTGGGGCTGGAATTGAGGAAAACAGGGCTACCTCACAAAAACACTAGTTTGCTGCCTATGCAATCTTTTACTGTGCTTGTTTAATTGTAGAGATTATTCATGGGGTTGGACATCTGAAATGTTTCCTTACATAGATGATGTACAAGGTTTTCTTCCCAAATAAAGTTACTGCTCATTTATGTTGATTGATGGATAGAATAAATTAGTTTAGGATTTGATCATTTGCAGGTTTGTGTAGAATTGATCAAGGCCCACCGTGCAGGGTATCCTCCTCCTTCATCCATCCTCCCAAAGCACCATCTAAGCCTCCTGTTCTGTGTCATAGCTAAGCTGCCTTTTTTTTCCCATCTATCCTTTGTGTCTACGAAACCTTACCTTCTTGCTCATCATTGCCTTAGTCATCTCCGAGCCAAGTCAGCCTTCCACCAAACCTCCCACCAGTCCTCAGGCCATGTTTAGACCCCTATCCTACCTTTAGATCATTCATGCACCTTCCCTCACGCATCCACCTCCTAAAAACCAACTTCCAAGTTTCCTGTAGAAATTTTGAAGTTTCCTGTAGAACCCCTGCAGACTTCCTGTAGAAGCTCACAAGTGAGGTTTTCTGATAGCCAAACCTTGTGAGACTCTGGGGAAGAGTGCTAGGGGCCCCTTAGACCCTCTCTGAGCCTCTCCAACTGCTTCCAAGCATTCCTCTTCCTTGGTCCACTCCTACACAGTGAAGCACAGTTCAAGTATATGCATGTGTAAATCGACACTTAATTAAGAAAATACAAAAGGATACTTTCCTAGAACACAAGTAGACTAAGACATGTGCATTTTCCCTTTTTAAAATCAATGGCATCTCATTCAGCAGTCTGTATTCTCATTATTGCATCAATGGAACATGCTGGGAGAATTAGGGTTTGCTAGGATTTGCAGTCCTCGTTTGCTTTCAGTTTCTTTCCGCAAGTAGATTAGCTCCCCTTCGAGTTAGCTTTCATCCATCATTTACAAGCCTCATCTAAGAGCTTATCGAAGTTGGCTAAAGCCCTGGCAGACTTGTGCCAGCTGACCAAGTGACAGCTGCGACAAGAGCTAGTACTTGTGCATACAGCACCGTCGCTTCCAAGTTTGTTACGAACAACCGGGTTGATAAAAGTAAAGAAGGGAGTCCCAGGAGTTGCAGCGTTATTGCTGCAATACTGGAGCCCACCATCTCCTTCAAAGAATCTTGTGAAGAAAGAAGATTTTGAGGACTCACTTGTAGAAGTTGTCATTATGCCAATGAACAAAAGAACTTCAAACAAGACTAACAAAGAGCTTATTCAAGCAACCTTTTGCAACAAAACCTCTTGTGATTCAAGGATTGCCTTGAGGTCCTTTGGGATGAGAAGAATGCCTTCAGCCCTTCTTCCTTCTTGTCCTCTCCTGGACTCATCTAACAATAGCTTTCCCTTCATCTCTACAAACTCAAACAATAGTCAGTTTGCAAACAAGCATACAATCAATCGGACAATCAATATTTGACTACCCAAACACCTTTCAGACAAGCAATCTTTTGTTCTGTCATTTAGCATTATGATCTGATACCACTTGCTTTGGTATAACCAACTTTGATATCACCTTCTTTGAAGGTGGGGTTAATCAAACTTACGCTCCGATACCACTTGATCTGAAAATGGGTCACTAAAGGCTTCTTGTCAAGCTTACAAGAACCTCTCCCACTTCCAAATCTTAAAATATTTCCAAGACCTCATGATTAACTAATTGTGGAATTAAAATGTGCTTGAAAATAGGTGTATGCTTTTAGTTTACCTTTAACTGTTAAGTGCTTTAAGTTCTGTTGCTTATACTGATATTTAAATACATGTGACAGTAAGTAAAGCAACAAATAAACAAACACACATAACATCAATATAATATGGAGTTCACCCAAACCTCTTGGGCTACGTTTCCTTGAGCTCTAGTCAACTCAACTAGGCTCTCTCGGATTATGGCATCAATTCTTTTACAAGCTCAACACTCAACTCCATTGTACACAGAAACAATGGGCTTAGAATACCATCTTATCCCGCTGGCTATCCATACTTCTGCAGACAGATCTAGGCTTCTCTGGACTAGATTCCTTTAATCAGCACTCTGAGCGATCTTGCTCTAGCTTGCACCAACTCTCTCAGAAGTCTTTCACTATCTTTGGAATGCCTTCTTCTATCTTCAACACACTCTGAACACCAGCAACAACTTGATCATTTCGACCTCTTTGTTGTTTTGCAACTTCACTACAACATCACGACTCTTAGAAGTTTGTTTTGAGCTCTCTGGCTCTACGACTCTTTGGCTTTGCAACTCTACTGCGTTCAAACTCTTTGTCTTTGCAACTCTGTTGCGCTCAACTCTTGAGGAATCACCCTTTTGCCATCACCCCAACCTCTGGTGGCTTCTCTGGCTTTCTCGAGCTCTCTCGCTCTACGACCTTGTGGCTCTTGGCTCTGTCGCTCAACGCTTTGTGTTATCTCTCAGCCTCTGCGCGCGTATATTGAGCTCTCTATCAAGCGCGCTTATTATTACCATGTGTGAGCCCCCTGTTAATCGTGCTTTCTGGATTTTGAGAGGCCTCCTTGTGGCTCTGCGACTTCCTGTCCATTTCTCTGTGTATAATCATCCCTCTGTGGCTTCCTCTGCTCCCTGTGGCTCTGCGTCTAGCCCCTCTGGCTCTGTAGCTCTGTGGCTATGTATTTGGCTCTGCGCATTCTATAATGCATTCCTGTTACAAACGCCCACTTACAGCGTGGTAAGGAGAATGGGAGCCATTTTTACAGTGGGAAATACACAAGCGGTCTTTCTTTGGGAAAATCCCAAAAAACAGAACAAAATTCCAATACACAGAGAATACTCGGAATTACACTATCGGGCGCAAAAACTCGGACTTCAAAATCTATGAAATCGTGTTGATAATCCCTATCAGTCCTGCCTTCGGTCGCAATATCGCAATTGCATCATCGCATGGCCAAAACCCAAATACACGGGAATACATTGAAAATTCGAATTTCCAGACTTCAAATTATATTCAATTGCATCTATAAACCCTATGGGGTTCGTGCCGTGATCGTTAATCGCAATCGTGCTATATCAACGACCCTTTGTATCGGGGATCACCGATCGCTGATATCGGCGCATCGCTATCGGCCCCAATCGCATGTCGCATACGGTCTCTCCTCCAATTTCCAATCAATATCGCCGATCGCTTTATCGGCATATTGCTATCGCAATGGCCCCGGGGGTCTGAACAACGTCCGATGCATTGTTCCGATGCGTTATATATTATATATATATATATATTATATATATATATATATATATATATATATATATATATATATATATATATATATATATCGTCGATTCGCTGATCCGACTCATCGCATATCGCAACCGGCTCTGCCTGGGGTCCCGATATCGGGCGAAGGCCTACCTCCGATGCGATAAGTCGAAGGTTGCAATAGGGGTTCCTTTCGCCTTTGGCCTAAGTCCTTCCCTTTGGCCTTTTGCAATACGATTTTTTCAATAAGCCTTTTAGGCCATTTTGATAAGAAATGCCTTATTTTCTAAGGATAAGGGGCAATCTTCTTTCTGCGATAACTTTTGCATCCGAAGTCCATTTCAGCCCATTCAAGTTGCAGTAGATTCAAAATGAAAAGATCTATGCAATGAGACTATTTCCAAGAGTAGCCCTTAACTTTCATTTTCCTTTGTGAGGAACATTAGGCTTAGAAGTCTATTCCAGATCCATTTTGGATCAGTGAAACAATTCGAATGACCAATGTGGAGAAGGATAGTCAAACCAGAGAAAAAAAATATCAATACCATTAAGAATATCTAAAGATGGTATGTAATGAAATGATTGCAATGAAACTTTAGAGGCTCAGTGATAAGCCTTATGTCCATGACACATCTTTTGAATAGTAAATGCATCACACGATTATCTTTCATATATGTCCATTACTTTTATGTTGTTTAACATGGTATTAGAGTAGGCGAATTTTGGCCCTCCTCAAATTTGAGTCACTAGTTTTGTGGCCATTTATACTCTTCATTAGACCTGTTGCAGTGTGTAGCAGTTTATCCTCTAAGCATTTGAGAACGCCTCTTTTGAATTCACAGTCTGCTCCTACCCTAACGCCTCTCTCTCCGCTCATTTTGAGGTAATCCTCTCTAAGAGTTGAGTTTCTTCATTTATGTCAGGCGTTATCTGACAACCTTAGTGTGAACCCTCTATCTCTTAGGATTGTTTTTAGTGTCCTACGTGACCATTTCATTACCAGTAATGACCCAAACCAGTAAAACTGCATCCCTAGGCCTTGTCTGCATTGCCTTTCACACTTGCTTCGAAAACCCTAACCGTTTTGTATGTTAGCTTGTTAGATATGAGTGTTATTTTGGTTGTCCTTCACACTTGCTTCGAAAACGCTAACTGTTTTATATGTTAGCTTGTCTGATATGAGTGTTATTTTTGGTCAAAATTTGCCCGCTCTGATGCCATGTTAAACAACATAAAAGTAATGGACAAATATGAAAGATAATCGTGTGATACATTTACTATTCTCAAAATATACATTTATAGTACATTGTTATGACCATTGGGTTCATATTCCAATGTCTTTTGGACTCCCTTTCACTGTTCAACTTCCACACCATAACCCTTAGCGGATCTAATATATTGTTATGACCGTTGTATTCATATTCCAAGGTCTCTTGACTATTTAACTCCCACACATAATCCCTTCCACACCATAATCCTTAGTGGATTAGGTGTCCAACAATTTTATTGGTGAAAATAATTAAAGTCTTCCTACAAAATTGAATTGAAAATAGAAAAAAAGACATTTTTTATTAAGTGAAAATTAAAAGATAATAAAGCTAAATATAAAAAAAATCACAAAAACTTATAACTAGTAAAACAATAAAAAAAATATTTTAATTATTTTATTTTTAGTTAAGATTCTTAATCTCGAGTTTGCTTGGGGTAGCTCAAGTGGTAGGGGCCATGGAAATGAAGTCCCACCCAACCAGAAGTTGCTTGGGGTAGCTCAAGTGGTAGGGGCCATGGAAATGAAATCTGACCCAACCAGAAGTCTTGGGTTAAAATCTTGTCCCAGGTAAATAATGAACATGTCCTACAAAACTTAAAAAAAAAAGATTCTTAATCACAAAATCTTTCACTGATTTAACAATAAAAAAATTATTATATGAATATTTCAAAATTATGACATGAATATTATAACGATATTATGACAAAATTTTTACAAGAAAATTATTTACATGACATTTATTACCAAAAAAATTATTATCCAATAAATTGTTTGAAAAATAATTTTTAGTAATTTCAGAATATAAACTTTTGTGATTCATATTAAAAAAAACCAATATAACTTAAAGAATAAATTCTTTTGAAAAAATAAATGAATTAAAAATAAATATTAGTTTCCAAATAATATCATAAATAATAAACATAGTTTCCAAATAATATCATAAATAATAAACATAAATACATATCACCTCCGATTTTTTAAAACGTACATTCATAGTTTCCAAATAATATCATAAATAATAAACATAAATACATATCACCTCCGATTTTTTAAAACGTACATTCAATGCCTAGAGACGTGTTTGTAGGATAAATCTTCTATTTTATGTACTTCCATTTTATCATTTTTTTCTAAAGTTAATGGATTTCATTAGAAATGTTCTAGTTTAATTAGTCGAAGAATTAAAATTATGGAAATTCCAGTTATATTTAGAGAAAATTCGGCAAAGATTTTTGTAAATCCAAGTTATAGTTGTTAAACTTTAAAATTTTAGGTGTCCTAGATATTATTTTTGATAGTGTTAAACCCATTTTCACCATCAAAAACAAGATTGAAACATTGCTTATACAAATTTTTTTGAATTATTTTTGCCCAGATTCTAATCACTTTTACCTATCCCGACAATTCCTCCGGACAATTCCTCCGCCTAGTTTAGACAACGATTCCTAGGTAGACGATTCCATTAGCAATAGCAGTCCTCATCGTAAAGTTTTACCATATGATTCGAGCACACTACATTCTTGCGACGGCGGGAGGATTACGTTGGCAAAAACCTTGTCACGGTGGGACGTCTACCCTGGTTAGTCACCCGAGTAGGCAACAGCAAATAAGTTTAATCCCCTTTCTAAAGAGGATAGACAACGTGGACGACTCCACCTCCCTCATTCAACGTGCGGCTGCACTTTCGCCTATGCTACTTGTGTGTACGCACTTTCGCCTCCACTAACAATACACGCAGCTCCGTTACTTTTTATTTCTCCCGGAGGTTCGAATCGGGCAGCGCATGGGATAGAGGGATGGATATAATAACACGGCCTGCGCGTCCCGCGTTCGATACCTCCAAACCTTCATTCTACGGAGAAATAGGGCATTGCCTCTGCCTCTCTCGGCCGTTGAAATATTTTCAAAGTACACCTTCAAAAAAACTTAAGGTGCACAGGCGTTGTCGTAACAATGTTCGCGCCATTGCAAGTGAGCAACGTCGCGAGGTCGAATCCTCTAACGATATTGTCGAGTTGCGGCCGAGAAGAAACCAGTCTACGGTGAGTATTTTACCTCTTTTATCGGTGAAAGATATAAATAACTTGTAGTTTCCTAATTTTCCGTAATTGTGCAGAGAGTGGGAGACATGTCCGAGGAGTTCAAGAAAATGAGAGCGCAGATGGAGGAAGATGAGCAACTGGCTTCTCTGATGAGAGGTCTACGTGGACAGAACCTCTCTGACTCACTCTTTGCTGCCGATGACGTCCAGCTTCGTCTTGTAGAAGTAAGGCATGCGAATTTGATTTTCATTAGAAGCATTCGAACGTTTAAGATAGTAGAAATACCTCTTATCTGCGCCTTATGATCTGCAATTCAAAATAAAATTCGTTAAATTTCAGGAAGTGTTGGTTGCAGCAGCTGTTAACGCTATTCAGGAGTATTTGGCTCTGTCTTAATAAATGGCTTTGTTTGCGTGCCGTCAAGCTTTGTGTTAAGCGCAAGTCTAAACAATTGCTGCTAAAATTGCTCGGTTTTTAAGTTAATCGACGACCGACTTTGAGAATTTAGGGTCATTCAGACATGCCGATAATCCAGATGCAATCAAAGTGAAATAATCGCAGTAAAAATTGTAGAGATAAATTCGTCAAGTAACAGCCGAGCATTATAATCTAAGATTTGGTAAGTTGTAGTGACCGACGTTAGCCGTAAAAGAAGTATCAACTCGATGCTTTGCGAAATGATAAAGCTAAGAACTTACAATGTTAAAAAATAGTAGAAAATACCTTTAATCTGCCTTTTAATTTTTACAATTCCAACTATAGGTATCGATTGCTGCAATCTAGTAGCGTGGCATGGATTGCCGCAATCTTGTAATGCCAAAATAAATTTCCGTAAATTTCAAGAAGTGTATTGCAGCAGCTGGTCATGATTATTTAGCTCTGGCAGATTAAACAATTTATCTGAAGTGGTTCTCATATGTTTTATTTCAATGTCTCTGTTAAACCTAAATTCTGAACAATTTTCGAAAAAATTATGATGTTTCAAAAGCAACTGATGATCTTCATTAAGAAATTTAGGGCTATTCACATAAGCTGATATGCCAGATTGACTCAGAAGTAAAATTGCTGATGTGAATAAATTAAATTAGGTAGAAACAAATTTCCGTAAATGCCAAATGTGTGTTGCAGCAGCTGGTCAGCATTATTTAGCTCTGGCAGATTAACTAATTGATCTGAAGTGGCTCTGTTATGCTTCATGCCAAGGTCTCTGTTAAGCCTAAATTCTTAACAACTTTTCGAAATATTATGATGTTTCAAAATCAACAGATGATCTTCTTTAAGAAATTTAGGGCCATTCACATAAGCTGATATGCCAGACCAACTCAAAGCTAAAATTGCTGCGGTGAAAAAACTAAATTAGGTAGAAATAAATTACTGTAATAGCTGGAGAGCACTAAAATCTGTAGAATCCTAGTTGACCGACTTTAATCTTAACATAAAGTATCAAAATCATGCTCTGTGAAATGATGTCCGATTAAACGTATCTTAGTTTTTCTCTTTGTTCAAATGGTCCTTGGCAATGCTTTTCAGTTGATGTTGTCTAATAACTCTTTCTAGGTAGGTTTCTTCAGCGCAAACTGAAGTAAATTCAACATGTAGGTGATGACCTATTTCACAATGGATTAAAGTTAAGTTTCATTAGTCAAAACTCATTTTCGTTTAAGATAAGAGCTTAAATAATTGGAGTCCTAACTCCTAAGGCTCTGATCTGTAGTTTACTTGTAAATTGAACATAGGTTCAATCTATCTACCAGTGTGGAGTGACCCATGATTTAACAGATTCTGCCAAGGCTATTGGGACGGGGCACCAACATACAAACAGCTCAGGTTCAAATTCTGGTGGGCATAGAGCCTTTGTCTGTGAGAGGGAAGGTGTCAGTAGGATACTCTGTCTTTTTTAATTGAATCTGTAATAGCAGGCAACGCAAAGCAGTGTTTACAGAAGTTTCACAAATAGCACAGTATATTTCTCTCCCAGCCGGCTAGGTCAAACCAGATGTGTTCAGAAGCATTTGGATATATAGTTAGGTTAAGATTTTAAAATAAATCTTAAGCAGTATGGCAGATGATTTCTGTTGGTGGTCATCTTAAATTCAATATGCAGGGATGGCACAAACAGCCGATTCTACTGAACAAACTTTAGTAATTCCAAGCCAAATTCAATTTAGCTAGCATACCAAAGTTCTTGTATACCGATCTAAATTTAGCATGGCAAGTTAAACTGGATTTCTAGATCCTCATCAGGAAGAAATTGTTGATGACCTGTTTAAACAATTTGGTTCAAGAGTGCCCACTCTTTTGCTGTTTTTTTAGTATTTTTTCCCCTTAGGGACGAAGCTATATTTAATTTTTCACATAACATAGAAACGAAGATTTTCATCAGAAATTGAATTTGGGTTTGCAGGTATCAGGCTTTGGAGATGAGGAAACATTGCCTTTGGTTTATGATCCCGTTACCATATCTGCTTATTGGGGAAAAAGACCTCAAGCAGTTTTGACACGCATTACACAGCTATTAGCAGTTGCTGGTGGATTTATTACACATTTGGTATGGGATATTTTGAATAATAAGCTTAAACAGGTATGCGATATTCTTGATTTTGCCATGTTACTTTTGATCATCCTATTTTTAAGATCAACATTTTCTTTTTACTTTCCATCACTGGAATTTGTTCGTTCAACCTAGTAGTGGCATTAATAGGTGGAAATTGATAAGAAGCAACCTGACTTTTGCATCCTATATTTTACTTTTTTGATAGGGAAAGAGGTTTTAGACTATAGGGTGCCTCTGACAAAGAAAATACATCAGGATTTTCCTTACAAACAGATTAGTTGCCTCTCTCCTATATATTTGGTGCTTATTTCTGATTTTACCTTTCTAGAAATCTGGATTTTGTCGTCTCATCAAAAGTTTCTTTAAAAATCTTACAAAATATATAAAAATCTCCACCAAACTATTTTTGTATAAAAATCATTGCTTAACCGGTAGTTGGTTTGCAAAAGCTTTCACTTGTTTTGATTTATTTGTTCGTTGGCACATTAGCTCCCTGTTATCTTTTGCTTCCCCGAGGCTGTTGGGGTTTGCTTTTTGCTATCCAGTCTCACGTGCTTCATGAGAACCATCTTCAGGAATGGTCTAAAATTTTCTATGCCTGTGGTCGTCAGACTTGCAGCTTTTTCATGAGAAGTGATTTTAAACTTTGGCTTAAAGGGGTTTTCAGTTGTATTTCAGAAATGAGCTTCATTATGCACTCTACTTTACTTTATTGTAGCATACAAAATTATAAACAATTAGATTACTAGAACCAAACATAAAAGACATTACATATTCTCAAAACATTATACAGGTCAGACACTGTGTTGATTTGATTTTATTCCCTATCATCCATTTGCTCTTTTTCCATATTCTCCGGTTGGATATTGTGGCTACGTTGTCATGAAACTTGCATCTCTACAAGAGTGCATTATGGACCCCATCTGCATGCAACATTGAGTTACAAGGCTTCCCATCTTTATCTTTGCAACTTATGTTATGAGCCTTCTCTCTTTACAATTGTTTCAATTAATGTGCCAACCCTGTAACATTGCATTGCAGTCCTCAATTGGTCTGCAACTTTGGATTGCAGGTCTTCATCTGCTCCCATAAGTTGTTTTATTCACATCATAGCAGCAGGGAGACATGTCTCTTAAGGTCATGTACATGTCTTGAAGATGGGAGGTGTCTTGGGCACTTGGAGATGTCTTGGAAGGCAAGAGAAAGGTCTCCTCGAGGATTCCTTGTTATCGCTCGAACTTGCACTTCAAGTTGTAAAGCCCTAAAACACAAGTGCACCACCTAGTGAACTTAGGCGGGTTACCCATTTTCACCACAGTGGCTGCCTTTCTCACTTTAGGCAGACTGTTCTTTGGCACAAGGGGGGTATCCCTAGGATAGGATTATTCAGTCTATGCAATGAGCTGAAGTGTAGATGGAAAACTAGACTTAGCAAAAGCAAGATGTAAGATATACTTTAGACTTAAGTGGATGGTGGGTTGTGTTATCACCCAAATTGTATGTAATGATATAAGCTCTAATCCACAAGGTACAATTTGAGGGAAACCTCTTTGGGAGGTCACTGTTGTTGCAAAATCTAGCAGTCCTTGGAGAGGGAAACCCTACAAGGTATAAACTAGACCTTTAAGCAACAATGGGGTAGTGGCCCACTGTCACCACAACCAAAACCCCCTACTCTGTACAAACTTTCACCGATGGGAGGAGTCTTGGTAAGAGAGAGATCGCTTATAATAGGTATTCTAGGTTTAAGGTATGAAATGATCTCGCTAGGAGGTCTTCAAGAAAGACATAATTTTGGTCCAAGGATTCATAAGGAAGCAAGCTGCAATTTGCTTTCTGTGAAGATACCTAGAGATGAAGGCATAAGACCTAGGGTTTGATTTGACAAGTGTTGGAGTCACTCATGGTCTAGGCAAGGAGAAAATGTTTCCTACAATGTGTATTAGCTAAGCCAAGACTCATGAAACCTTCAAGAAAGTCCTTAAGTTGAGGGGTGAAAAACTAGGGTTTCCCTCTTAGGGAAAACACAGGGCAAGAAAATTTATGGATGAAATTGAAGTGGATGCCCATCAAATTGATAGGTTTTGTGGCAAACCCTATCTACTTGATGTTTAGGCTCTCTCCGATGACCAAAATCCTCCCTCCTTAGAAAATCATACCAAGCCCTAGTTTCCTTCTCTAGCGTTGAAAGGACCTCAATTTAGGAGAAAATACGGAGAAAAAGTGAGAATGATCACCAACAATTTGGATTAGTGCCTTGTGCTTTGGGCACATGGAGTAAGGATGTAATAGATTAACTAACCTTGTTTCGAAGGAGGCCAAAATTTGATGCCCTAGCAACAAATTGCAAGCATTTACCCACTCAATGAAATAATGGAGTTTTACAAGAGAGCTACTAGTAGTTCACCACTAGGACAATTCTTAACATGTCATGTATGTGTAATGCATGCAATATTGATCTAGCTAGCATTCAATTAATCTTCAATAAAATTAGGGCACAATTTAGCATGAACTAGAATCAAACATTCCATACATTAGACATAGAAAATTGATCTTCAATAATTAAGAGTACTTACTGTTGAATAATCTAGGGCAAATAAGTGGAGTGTGATTCTTCCTTACTTGACAACAATTTGTGGAGTCTTTTTACTTTTTCTTGTTAGCTTAATCTTCTTCTTTTTATTATTAATGCATGTGTGTGTACTTCATTAAACTGCTACCAAAACATAAGAACAAGAACACAAGATGTTGGTTCTCTGCCAGGGCCAAAACCTCTTCTTCTCTTGAGAGGAAAACCCTTTAGTACGTTTCTCTTATTAAAGCTTCTTATTGATCAATGCTAAACCCTAGACCCCTGACTTGAATATCCTCCAAGCACAAGTCAGGTCCTTCCTCTTTCTTACACTTTATTTCCCCGACACTTTGTCCTTCTTTCGGCACTTCGTTCTTCTTTCAACTACTGATTGACCTTCTTGCACTTGCTCTAGAAGGGACACCTTTTGATGAGTCCCTTTTCTTGTGATGACCCCTTCCTTCTTGACCAAATGAGCTCCTTCTTCAAGGTGTAGGTGCAGACTTGATATGACTATCTTGCAGCCCTAAATTCTTGTACGTGTGGTGGTTTACTTGTTGTTGTGGCCTCTTTCCTTCTTCGCTTGAGTGCCCTTCCTCTTCGCTTGATTGGGAGGCCTTATAGGCCTTGTTTACTAGCCCAAAATAGAGAGATATGTCACTGTGGGTTTCTGCTGTTATGACCACAGGTAGACCCTTCCTTTCTTGCATGTGTGGCTGTGTTAACCCTAGAAAAACAGTCCCTTCCACCTCGGCTTCTGTCTCTCTTCCTTCGCTGCCCTAGAAGACCTCTTCTTCGTCCTTTTCTTAGCCTCCTCTCTTCTCGGATTTCAGAGCTCTTGATTGACATTGTAATGGAGTGGACAACCTCTATTTATAGAGGACTGTCCCTACTTTTAGGCTGACTAGAAGGCTGACATGTTAACTGTTAGTAGGCCGACTTGTTATGCAAACTTCCGATGGTTTCTTTAGTGGTGTAACATGCTTGAAGGAGCTTTGTTGATGGTGCCTTTGCATAGGAGGAGACTTGACTTTGCTTGGAGGTATTCTCTTGACCCTAATACATAATCTTACATGGTGTAACATGCCGATAAGGCCTTCAACATTTCTGTTTGACTATTTGACTCACCTATAGCACTTAACACGTGCTGGACCTATTTCAATGAGCAAGAAACTCACTAATTATTGATACATATTATAAAAATAATATTTCTTTTCTTGAATAAGTACAAATATCAAAAGTACATTTATGAAGACCGAACCTAGTTACATTTCCTTCAACACTCCTTAACTAGGGAGGTATTCATACAATATTACAAGGTGTTTGGCTATTATCAATTTCTGAAGAATTCACATAAGAGAAACTGGATTTGCAATCCATCTGTTATAGCATCATATCAATCAACATTGTCATAGTGCAAGGCCTTCACTAACAACGCCATCTCTTCATGAGATCATGAGTTACAATGCTGGCGAGACCAATGATTTATAGACACCTTCGTCATTGTCTCTCAAGGTACATACCCACCCAGGTGTTCTCTGAGTATGACCTTCTAGGAATATTCGTATCTTGGGTTCCCAACCCTTAAAGAATATCTGTCCTCTTGCCTACTCTTGTCTTGGATGCCCTACACATCCTCAAAGAGTATCAAATGCCAGATGATTGCCTAATCCTCCCATTCTTTCTTCCCAAGTGAAGACAAGATTGTTGTGTCTATCTTGTGTCTACATTTCCATTCATGGCCTTCATCTAGACTTACAACTGTTTGTCCTGGTCTAGTCCATAACCCATGAAATGGAAAAACACAATTGTCACTCCTTTGTAATCAGGGGTGATCCAAAACTCCCTCTTGAGCGGGGACTTGTCAGAGCTCCCTCTTAACTAGGGACTCTTTCAATCATCAACAACTTCTTTTTCGTGGGACCTTTAGTTGCTTGATCTCCTTCCTTTCTTTGATGTCATGAAGTCTTTGTTCGAACTTCTTCTAGGTAGGGCACCATCCATCGATCACTTTCCTTCCTGGTTTGTCATGTCATTGCTTCCTTCTTGGAAAGTGGATTTCTCGTCATACATTAGACTTTCTCGTCATACATTAGACTTTCTTGTCATCTGGCTACTCCTTTGTCATCTGTCCATGCTTCAGAATACTCTTCTCATGGATACAATGTTGTACTTGCTTGTTTACATGCTTCGACCTAGTAGCCCATCATGACTTCATCCTGATATAGCTTCAACATTGCTTTTTCTTGTGTTGGATGACTTCTTCATCACGACATCTTTGTAGAGTAGAATCAATTATCTGCATCTTTCATATTTCCAAGGCCTTCATAGATGTCAAGGGTCCTTCCTTCCTTTGTCAGAGTTGTCCTGCCTTCTTTCAGGAGATGTCTTCAGTGTATCTTGTCAGATAGTGATTCTTTGTGACCATGGTGTTCTTTACACGCTTGATCTCTTTCTTCATGGAGAGATAGGTCAACCACCTTCTACTCCTTATGGGAGCACTTCCTCATTTCTTGCTTCTTGGACTAGTCAACATTTCTTCTTCTCATGCTTCTTCATCAGTGATTTTTATATTCCTTTTGTGAGCATATCCTTTTGTTGACCTTCATTGCATTGTAGTACATGCCTTCGAGCATGTCTTTTGTGAAAGAGATTCTTTCATACTTGATCATGTTATAGAACCATTCTCATGATTCATTAATATACATACAATAACATGTCTAAACTTTGATACATACATACCTCATTTTGATTCTCCTTTGATCATCTTAGCTTTATTTGGTTGTTCTTGGTGTGGCCCTGCTTGCTTCATCTTAGCTTTGCTTACATATCATCCTTTTTTTGAATCCTATGAATGGGATTCCCAATGAGATATCTTCTTTGGTTCATGAACCTTCTTTTGAAGATTCCATCATAGGATCTTAAAGACCCTTGCCTTGCAAATGTTTCTTTTCTTTCGATGATGGAGGTCTGCTAAGATTCTTAATCATGATCAATTTTTCTTTCATCGTGGATGAGGTCATGTTCTAGGTATGCTCCTTCTACATGAATATCTTGAGCTATATCTACCATGCCTCTATATTCTATTAACCATGCATTTTGCTCTCATTATAAATGCTACTTATTCATGAGTATCTAGAACTCTATGTACTCCATGCTTTTAGATTCTAGCCATGCACTTTTCATTTTATTCCTACATGTTCCTATCCTACTCAAAATCTTGAAAGAAGACTTGAAGTAAGGAGTTTGACTTAGTCATAGTAGAGATCCGAAGGATCTTCATCCTTTTGCTTCTTTTCTTCTTCTTTGATCTCTTGAGTCATGTGAGCTTCTTCCCTCTTTCTTTTGTTGTTGTTGTCCTTCTTAAGCTTAGGACAATTCCTTTTGTAGTGTCCATATTCTTGACATCCATAGCATTGGATTTTGGACAAGTCTTTGTTGTTTGTTCTTCGTGGATCAAATTTACCCTTTCTCTTGGCCATGATAGCAAATGCTTGCTCCTTTGATCCCGCATCTTCCTTTGCTTTAAGTCTGGTTTCCTTTGTCTTGCAGAGAGACCACATTTCACTGAGTGTGGTTGCTTCCTCCTTGGTATATATGCTTGATGTGAAGTTGCCTGGATCCTCAGGTAGAGCATTGAGTACTATAGTTGTCATTTCTCTGTCAGACATGACTTCCCCAAGCTCTTGAAGTTGATCCCTCATTTAAGATATTTTCATGAAGTACGAAGCTATTCCTTCCTTTGTTATTTTCATCTTGTACAATTCTAGCCAGGCACTTTCATTTTATTCCTACATGCTCCTTGTTAAACAGACATGGTCAAGGAGAACAAATAGGAAAACAATAGGAAAGATAAATCATTCAGTACAATTTTTATTCACAAAAGATGTACATTTATAGTACAATATGGTGACCGTTGGGATTCACATCC
>APFE030418832.1:240051-334937 GCA_000404065.3 Pinus taeda
ACTCTGAAACTGGTGTGGCAGGTTGTGGCTCAGGCTCGCTTGATGTGGCTTTGAAGCTTGTAGATGACCATCATTTCCCCCCCTGTCAGATACAAGGTAAGAAGATGGAGAAAACTCAGCTGCAAGACTGTTCAATATTCTGGAGCAAGTTCTGACATGTGTTTGAAATATCTTCTTGGCTGTTGATGCCCATTGCCAAGAAGCGATCCATCCTAGATGAATCTTTGTTCTTGCAGGACGTTTTTTGCTTAAGCATCTGTGTAAAGAATGGGTGGTTTTATGACAGTGCTTACATGGATGAAGATCAAAACAGTGATCTTTCAAATGGCCAACTCGATCACAGTGTTGGCATTTCACGATCTCTTGTTGTTGTTGCTGTGGAATAGGAGCAGAGTCTGGAACAGCTGACGCTGAACTATCAGAAGCAGGTGAACTGTCATAAATGAATCCAACACTCTGAAACTGAATGGGTTTTGAGTAGTCTGGAATATGAAAGGACAAGTCCTTGTCATATCCAAGACCAGTTCTGTGCTTGTTGTGGACAAGCTGTTCCCAAGGTCTGATGATGGGCTTGGGAAGTGCAGATTGAGTTTCTGCATCTGCATGTACAATTGCTGCTTTATTTGAATGCACTGTAACATTATTGACTTGCTGTTTATGGGAGTCTGTTTCAATCTTCTGAACAGAAACAGGTTCAGAATGATGACTCCACTGCTGTAATTCTGCTCGTTGAAACTGAGATTCAAGCTCCAAAAACTCTATTTTTTCCTGTGTATTCTGCAGACATGCTTTTATGTCACAAAGAGTGTTCTTGTTGATTTTAACTGTATCTTCGACAGTAGATTGTATCAGAGTTTTGAGAAACTCTAATATACCACCAATTAGAGCCATAACAAGTGCACCACTATTAAAATCAAAGCGTAATAATTCTAATGGCAGGAAATGACTGAGCTCTCTTCCAGAAAATGCTGCTTTTAATTTCAACTTTCTACCTTCATGATTAGATAAAAACTGATTAAAAAAAACTTCAATACCAACTTCAATATACTATCTCGATACTTCAATCTGAGCATATAAGCCAATGGCAGTAGAATAGGAAATACGAGGTAGCCAATTGAGGGTGTTTGCCTTATTTCTTTCTAAAATTTTGCTGAGCAGAAGGTGGAAACTTTCAACAACAGATGTATGAGAAATCTGTTGAGCTTATATAGAACTTCGATAAATGGGATATCAGAGTTTATATAAAACTTCGATAAATGGGATTCTCAGTGGAGAAAAATACATGGCAAATGAGTCCATTCGGGTAGAAAGATATCAGAGTTTATATAAAACTTCGATAAATGGGATTCTCAGTGGAGAAAAATACATGGCAAATGAGTCCATTCGAGTAGAAAGATATCAGAGTTTATATAAAACTTCCATAAATGGGATTCTCAGTGGAGAAAAATACATGGCAAATGAGTCCATTCGGGTAGAAAGATATCAGAGTTTATATAAAACTTCCATAAATGGGATTCTCAGTGGAGAAAAATACATGGCAAATGAGTCCATTCGGGTTGTACTGAAATTTGATGGGTGGCGTCGTCTTTAGCCTTGAAGGACGTGACTCCGTCGATGAACGTGCTCTCTGTATCATTCTCTTCCGAGAAATACTCAAAACTCCTGTTTGAGATTCTGACTCTTTTCTAAGAAGAAGGGTATTTGGATTCGTCCCTCTAGTGCTTCGAAGGCAAGATGAATGTCATGTCCCGGTGGCACTTTATTCCTTGCAGCCTGCATCCGAGGGAGCGAAACCTAAATGTATCCACAAGGCTTTGCTCATAAATCTCGAAGTATTGGTAACGCCCTTGCCCAGCCTTGGTTGAGGTCTTTCGTTGCATTGTTGACAGTGTAGGTCTGCACGCATGTGATGTCCAACATTTTTGTATCTCTAAAACCCGTCTCACATCATGGTAGGAGGACTGTCTGATTTATAAATGCATTCATAATAAGGAGGACTGCACAATGTGATGGTCCCTGTGGCGTGCTCGGCAATAAGTGCACAACGCCTCTCCCTTTCATAACAAGCCGGGTTCCAAAAAGAGATGGGATCGAATCTCAGACGCTTGCGAGACGCCAAAAGCAGTGCCCATCAAACAATTTTTTTTAATTATTGGTTGCTGGCAGAATACTATTAACTTGATCGTTCTGTCTGAAAACTGAAAGGCGAACCAGTGGCTCCTCGCTGTCCATGTAAATTTACGTATCAGAGACGACGATGACAGCAGCTGACAGCAGCAGATGTGAGCCTCTGTTTCTTCAAAGATTCTTCATTGCTATCAGCTTCTTTTGTCTTGTTTTTCTTCCAAAACTACAGCTATACGTTGCAAAATCCAACCCTCTACTATAAATTTGTCCTTCACTTGTTTGGCTTTCCAGCGCCCTCTAGCACGCATCTGTCTTCCGTCGTCGTAACAAGCTAACGTATCAGACACGAGGATGACAATGCCTGTACAACTTTCATTTCATTCAGTGGTGTGCACTGTGCACCTCTATTTCTTCACAGATTCTTACACGGCAGGATTCGTTCTGGTTCCCCTTGGAGGCCGAAGAGGAGGGTTTTTGTACAGTGCCTGTTCAGGTTTTGAAGGGCGCAGATAGGATTTATTACATAAAAACAAATTCAGATACCTAATTTGTCAGATGCATTCAGGCAGAGGGAGGTCGATTATTGTATTCAGAATAACAGGCAGCCAGAATGGAGCGTTACAGGTTAGGCAGGCACTCAACGCTTCAGTGAAACGTTTTGGTGTTTTGGTGTCTGAGCATATACAGAAATCACAAATAGAATATGTCAGGGCAGCACAGGTGTGGCAGACTGAGCGCAGGTAATGAAGGCAGCTAATTATATGGAGGAGCAGCGCAGGGAGCAGTTTTAACGGGTTGCAGCTAAAATTTAGCTGAATAAATATTCATGGCAAAAATAAACTGCATAGAAAGGCCATGAACAAATGGCTCAAATTAATTGTGCAGGGCAGGAATACGCCTGCTCTGATACCATGTTAAACAGACATGGTCAAGGAGAACAAATAGGAAAACAATAGGAAAGATAAATCATTCAGTACAATTTTTATTCACAAAAGATGTACATTTATAGTACAATATGGTGACTGTTGGGATTCACATCCCAAGGTCCCTTGGACTGCTTGTCCATTCGGCTTCCACGCTAACCCTTTAGGATTAGGTGTCCAACACTCCTATCCTACTCAAAACCTTGAAAGAAGACTTGAAGTAAGGAGTTGAACTTAGTCATAGTAGAGATCTGAAGGATCTTCCTTCTTTTGCTTCTTTTCTTCTTCTTTCACCTCTTGAGTCATGTGAGCTTCTTCCCTCTTTCTTTTGTTGTTGTTGTCCTTCTTAAACTTAGGACAGTTCCTTTTGTAGTTTCCATATTCTTGACATCCATAACATTGGATCTTGGACATGTCTTTGTTGTTTGTTTTCCGTGGACCAAATTTGCCAAGTTTACCCTTTCTCTTGGCCATGGTAGCAAATGCTTGCTCCTTTGATCCCACATCTTTCTTTGCTTTAAGTCTGGTTTCCTCTGTCTTGCAGAGAGACCACATTTCATTGAGTGTGTTTGCTTCCTTCTTGGCATATATGCTTGATGTGAAGTTGGCCCAATCCTCAGGTAGAGCATTGAGTACTACAATTGTCATTTCTCTGTCAGACATGACTTCCCCAAGCTCTTGAAGTTGATCCCTCATTTCGGAGATTTTCATGAAGTACAAAGCTATTCCTTCCTTTGTTATCTTCATCTTGTACAATTCATTCCTTAGAGATATTACTTCTCCAGTGGTGGATACCGAGAATAGCTCTACTAGCATATCATAAATTTCTTTTGATGTTTCAAATTTGGAGACATAAGTAATGAGAGAGTCTTTGATTGATTCTATTAGAATCCTTTGAGCTTTTGTCTGATCCTTATTGTACTTAGCTAAGGCTTGAATTTGTTCCTTAGCAGGGATAGTAATATTCCCTTTGACATGTTCTAGGAGTTCATTCTCCCTAAGAAGTAAATAAGTTCTCTTCTTCCACGCAAGAAAGTTACTGGTACCTACCAATTTGTTGCTTTTTTGCAAAAATACATTGATGCATATTCAAAAGGGGACATATACTTACTTGATAAATTTTGAGATGTAGTGGATTTGCTTTCTCCTTGAAGACTTGATGGCTTGCCTTCCTAGGATCTTGATGTTCTTCAAGTTGCCTTCTCCAAGTGGACTTGCTTGATGAAGAGATTTGCTTTGTGACTTGTAGGTGATGTAGGTCTCTGTTTGATCTGCTTTTCTTTGTAGCTGCCTTTGTGTAAGGCTCTTCTTCTTGCTATGTTAGGCCTTCTTTTCCTTGAGTAGATTTGGCTTGATGATTCAACCTTGTAGATGTCTTTCCTTGATGAGTGTTCTTGAGTTGCCCTTTCCTTGATGTGTCACCTTAGCTTCGATACCATGTTGAAGAATCTAGGGCAAATAAGTGGAATGTGATTCTTTGTTACTTGATAACAATTTGTGGAGTTTTTTTTTACTTTTTCTTGTTAGCTTAATCTTCTTCTTCTTATTAATGCATGTGTTTGTACTTCATCAAACTACTACCAAAACATAAGAACAAGAACACAAGATGTTGGCTCTCTGCTAGGGCCAAAACCTCTTCTTCTCTTGAGAGGAAAACCCTTTAGTAAGTTTCTCTTATTGAAGCTTCTTATTGATCAATGCCAAACCCTAGACCCCTGACTTGAATATCCTCCAAGCACTAGTCAAGTCCTTCCTCTTTCTTGCACTTTATTTCCCCGACACTTTGTTGTTCTCCTTCCGGCACTTCGTCTTCCTTCTTCTGGCACTTTGTTCTTCTTTCAACTGTTGATAGACCTTGTTGCACTTGCTTTAGAAGAGACACCTTTTGATGAGTCCCTTTTCTTGTGATGATCCCTTCCTTCTTCTTGACCAAATGAGTTCCTTCTTCAGGGTGTAGGTGCAGACTTGATATGACTGTCCTGCAACCGTAAATTCTCGTACATGTGGTGGTGTACTTGTTGTTATGGCCTCTTTCCTTCTTCGCTTGAGTGCCCTTCCTCTTCGCTTAATTGGGAGGCCTTATAGAACTTGTTTACTAGCCCAAAATAGAGAGAAATGTCACTGTGGGTTTTTGCTGTTATGACTGCAGGCAAACCCTTTCTTTCTCGCACATGTGGCTATGTTAACCCTCGAAAAACAATCCCTTCCACCTCGGCTTCTTTCTCTCTTCCTTTTCTGCCCTAGAAGACCTCTTCTTCGTCCTTTTCTTAGCCTCTTCTCTTCTCGAATTTCAGAGCTCTTGATTGATGTTGTAATGGAGTGGACACCCTCTATTTATAGAGGAATGTCCCTCCTTTTAGGCTGACTAGAAGGCCGACATGTTAATTGTTTGTAGGCTGACTTGTTATGCAAACTTTGGATGGTTTCTTTGGTGGTGTAACATGCTTGAAGGAGCTTCTTTGATGGTGCCTTTGCATAGGAGGAGACTTGACTTTGCTTGGAGGTATTCTCTTGACCCTAATACGTAATCATACATGGTGTAACATGCCCTTAAGGCCTTCAACATTTCTGTTTGACTATTTGACTCACCTATAGCACTTAACACGTGCTGGACCTATTTCAATGAGCAAGAAACTCATTGATACATATTATAAAAATAATATTTCTTTTATTGAATAAGTACAAATATCAAAAGTACATTTATGAAGATCGAACCTAGTTACATTTCCTTCAACAGTTACAAGACAATGTGCAAGAAATCCATCCATTGATCCAAAGAATAGCTCCAAAGAATATCCAAAAGTTAGCTCCAAACATCAAAATGCATCCAAGATCCAATATAGTCCACAAAAAAGCAATGTTCCACCAAGTCTCCGGGACGGGGAGACGCGGGTGTGGGGAGACGCACAAAAGGGACGTGTGGGAGTACCCTCAAATTTTAGGGAAATTTAGGGGGGACAGGGGGAGATCGAGGTATATATAATATAATTTTTAATTATATATATTATATATATGTATATAATTTTGAAATTTTGATGTTATATTCATTGTTCAATAATGAAAGCATATTAAATAGACTAATTAGTAATAGTAATACCAATACATTGAAATTTCAAATTTGATTCTTACATAAAATTTAAATTCATAATTGAATCAAATAATGACATATTGTAATTGAATCTTGGTTCGTCATCATCATTCATTTTGATACATACATCATTCATATGACATACTCATTGTAATGTTCTAAATGCTAATTTATCAAGATTCAATACCATAAAAATTCAATAATAAAATTCAATATGAAATATTCAAATACAATGTATATTGATCCATATCATTCATCAATCATCATTCTATAATCCTCATTGAATCATTGATTTAAAAATTAAATTGAAAACTGAAAATTCTGAATTCATCATTCATCATTCTAGATTCTAAATTGAACACTAAATTAAAATTTTTAATTTATATAACTCAAAGTTTCAAACTCAAAAATAATTAAGAGTGAAGAGTCGGTCATCAATATCTAGTGTCACAACTCAAAGGTTAAAACTTAACAGTAAAATTGAAAGGTAAAAATGGAAAATGAACACTGAAAATAAAATCAACTTCAAGGACTCACTCTCATTGACTGGTCCTCTACATCCATCTGCTGCATGAAGTCATCAGGAACATCAATGGGAATGTCATTATCTGAGTCAGAGTCACTCTCTTGAGTAACGAATGGAACTCCAACCAAACCATGCTGCAACTCATCTGGTCCACCCTCATCATCTATCTGTGCACCATCCTCTGGATCCACATCCCATTGTGTTGCTGGTCCCCTCCGATACTTTGGTGTCTTCCTATGTGCAAGACGTAGAGAACTGTGCACTGCAACTAGCTTCTCTGCTCTCCTAGAGGAAAGTCTATTCCTATTGATAGAGTGGATGAAGCTATATGTGGACCAATTCCTCTCTGCTGCAGAGGAACTAGCAATCTGAGTCAATAAGCGAATAACAAGTTGTTGGATCTCTGGAGCCTCATCCCCATTCATGGTCCACCAACCAATGGGGTCAGTTTGGCCTAAATCATTGCGATCTTCCCTTGCATCAGGCTTGTTGAAGGGACCACTGAGACTTGCAAAGTGCACCCACTGTCTCCTAATGGTTCTCCCTTCTTCTGAACTATACATCTTTGTAATGGCTGCTCGAAATCCCTTTTTGACCTCTGGATCTTCAATGGGATGAATTCTACCAGTTCTTGCCACATACCATTTTGGGTTGAGTCCATATGCCGCCATGTGCAAAGGTGTATTTATTCAATCCCATGTACGTTGAATAATGGGTCGAATCTGAGTCGTATAGAACTCTAAGGAAGGATCTTTCTCACGAATGGCCACCCTTACTCGATCCAACATACTATCAAAAGTCTCATAGATTTCTCCAAGAGTAGGAGAATCTATGTCACTGCAGCGAATGACCTCAACTACAGGACGTAAGAGTGACACCAAATAACCACAATCTGTCCACCAATCATTATCCAATATCTGAATCCTGATTTTCTTCCCTTCCTCTGTCTTGGATTCTGCCAATCTGTTCCAATCTAGAGTCACAACCATGGCCTGCAATGTTGACTGCACTTCCCACATCCTCTCTAATAAAAGAAAATAACTAACATATCTGGTATTGGTAGGCTTGAGGAATTCCTTCCTCGCATGAGACCTGTACATGGCTAAGGAGGTGTGGTGATTGCAAATAAACATTTGCACATTTCTTGTAGCTGTCACCAAGTTAGATACCCACTCAATTTTGCCAATGTCTTTCAATGCATTATTGAGTGCATGCACACAACAAGGGGTCCAGAAAATATATCTGTATTTATTCTGAATCATTAATCCTGCTGATCTACACACTGCTGCTGCATCTGTCACAACCTGTACAACATTTGTAGAGCCAACCTCCTCTATAGCATCACGAAGAAGCTCAAATTGGAAAGCTTCATCTTTGCGCTTTCTAGAACAATCAATAGCTCTAAGAAAGAAAGGCCCCTCTCGGCAAGTAACTATGATGTTGATAAGTGGACGTTTGACAATGTTTGTCCACCCATCCCTAACAATAGAACAACCTTCCCTCACCCATGTCTGCCTCAAAGTTTCCTTTTGCACATTAATATTGGCCACTTTCCTTTCTAATATCACTGTCCTCAACTCATGTTCACCTGGGGGCACATATGAGGGTCTTGCTGCTGCAATTGCCTTGACCATCTCCTTGTAGTAAGGAGAACGACTAACATGGAAAGGAATTCCATTGGTAAAAAGAAATTTTCCAATGGCATCATCTGTATCATCACGATTCAACTTACTATACATCCCTTCAAGAGTTGGTCCCACTGCACAAGAGCGGGAACCCTTAGTCCCAATAGGAGATGGTGGAGGCATATCTTTCTTTGATTTTCTTTTTGAACTTGTGGCTTCATTAAAATTTTCTTGAGTTTGGGCCATGACATTTTTACTTGAGAACATGTCCTTTGCATCTGCTGCCATTTGCATTCTCAAGAGCTCTGATTTTTGCAGCATGGTTAAATGTGAACATATGCTAACTCCTTTGCCACCTACACCCAAAAGATGCATCCTGAGACGACTATAACTCCCAGCCCAAGAATGGGCACAAATGTTGCATTTCCAATGGCGTGTTCCACCTCTTGTGCTTCCCGGTTTTGGTTGGGTTGAAGAGCCAGTCATTTTGGTAGCATATAGCAAAAGAGGTTTGGTTGGATTGAATGCCCCCTTTGCATATTCTGCCAATGACTTTGATGGGGTTGGAGTCGTTGAAATGACATTAGCACTACCTGTACCACTGACATGGGTTTCATTCCTTGTTGATGGCGTTTCAGTTTGAAGAGGACTTGTTGTTTCAGTTTGAGGATCATATTCACTTTCAGTTTGACTGTCACTGCCACTTTGGTTGTTGTCACTCATTTTGCAAATAGTTTATTTTGTAGATTTTGGATTATTTAATGCCCTGCAAGAAGGGTTTCAAAATCTAAAATTTAAAACTACTGATAATTTATAAAAGTTTAAAACTGAATCACTGATAATTTATAAAACTGAGTAACCAATTTATAAAACTGATAATTTAATAAATTATAATTTTAAATTTATAAAACAGAATACTTCTAAGTTCACAACAATTAAAATTCTTAATTTTTATTTTTTATTACTACTGATATTGCTTCAAAAAAATTTAAACGGTGAATTTGACAAACAATTTATAGTTCTGAGTTTAAAATAAAAAATAAAAAATTAAACAGTGAATTTGACAAACAATTTACAGTTCTGAGTTTTTTAATGCCATGTAAATGATAAAACTTTAACACTGAAACAATAAAACATGAAAAAAAAAAATTGTAGCGAAAGTTACTGTACAGTCTGGAGCAGCTGTGTGTAGTCTGGACGGGTCCTGAGCAGCTGCGTGGAGTTTGGAGACTGGAGCAGCAACTGCCTGGAGCTTCGTTGAGCAATCTGCCGCGTTCGACGAGTTGTGCTGCAAGCTTGCAATCTGCTTCGTGGACGCCGAGATGGGTAGTCGACTTCGTCGAGCTGCCAGCAGTAGCACTCTGCAGATGCGTGAGCAACAATGCTGCCGGCTGCGTGGAGGGCTGGTGGAGCAACAATGCTGCCGGCTGCGTGGAGCTTAGTTGACGTCAGGACGGGTAATCGAGCTACCAACGGTCCAACACTTTGCAAATGCGTGGAATAGCGTTACAACAAAGTTGCTGGTTGCGTGGAGGGTTGGTATAGCAGCAATGCTGCCGGTTGCGTGGAGGGTTTGGTGGAACCATGGAGCTGCCGGCTGCGTGGAGGGCTGGTGGAACCGTGGAGCAGCAATGCTGCCAGCTGCATGGAGCAGCAAGGTAACCAGTAACCGTTGCAAGGTAACTACTAATAGCAAGTCGCTGCATGGAGAAGAGGGAGGATAAGGCGTGAGCTGAAGCTTTGAGGCTCTCGTGGGCGCAGTGGGAGCAGATTCAGACTGAAACGATGGAAGAAAAAATGCACTCAGCTGTTTTAACAGAGATAAGAGCATAATGAAATGGCGGCAGAATGAAAAGTAAAGTTAAACCTAACTTTTCATGGAATTTTTTATTTGTTAGTTTAGTTTTTTTTTTAATAAATTAATTTTCATTTTTTATTTATTTATATAAAGGGTAATTAGACAAAAATGAAGGGGGGACGCCCAGAAGAACCCCATTTTCGGGGGGACGCCTAGAAGAACCCCATTTTTTGGGGGGATGCCCAAAAGTACCCCTTTCGAGGAGTCGAGTCTCCCACACTGGGAAAACGCACCCCCTTGCGTCTCCCCGAGTCTCCCCAAAAGGGGGACATGGGGAAACGCACCCCCAAGAGTCTTCCCATCACGGGTGCGTGGGGTGCGCGCACCCAACCCTGGGGGACGCATCCCCGTGGAACACTACAAAAGAGCAAGTGGGAGTTTCCTTTATGAGGCCAAAATCCCCAGTGTGATGATGAGAGATCAAATGAGATCTCTTTAATATATATGTGCTCTATCATGTCCTATTTTAGCCCACGAGCTCTTCTAATAATAAAATAATGTGCAAGTAATGGCCTAGGTCACAAGCCAACCTAATAGCTTTTGCAAAATTAATATCTCCATGAATGCTAGCGGACATGCTGATGTCATGCTTGCATGGGCTTCTAAAGGGTTGACGTTGAAGCCTTTTGGTGCCATGAAAAGTGTAGAAGGCCTCTAAAATCAAGATCTAGAGGTTGGCCCTTGTATCTTGGTGCAAATCATCCTGTGGGCCCCAAATGTGGGTTTGGGGCACAAAATGGGGTCTCATGGGTTTCCAAGTGATAACATCTTGGTCTCTGCTCCAACATTGAGGGCGCTGAAGATGGTGCTAGGTCTCCTATGTCTCAAGGCATGAGATAAACCTCATCTAAGCCTTGGACCAATTGCCACACCATGTATATACTACTAAGCTGGCTAGGGGCCAACTAGTCCAGGTGCATCAATCCCATGCATAATAACGCGAATGTAGGAATGTTGTGGGCGTTGAAGGTGCCTATGGCTATGAATGATGCTCTACAATGCTTTGGAATCCCATGGCTCTCAACACATCACCTGTCTATGTCAATATGTCCCTCTAAAGGGCTTGGACCCCAGTTAAGTTGCCCAGATCTATAGATGGAACCACTTGCCAATCAAACACAATATCTAGTGTTGCAACTTTCACCATTAGGTACATTAGTCATTATTGCTTCTAAGTGAACCAAGCTTGAAAGAAATGGGCATAATAACACTTCATATGTGGTTTCTCTTCCAAAATTGGGGCCTCAGTCATGTAATGGTGTTACCTCCCTAAGTAGGATTGGTTAATAGATGACCTTATTAGGTGTTCCCTACCCCTAAAGGGAAGTAACATGTCCTTAGTCCACCCTTCAATCGATAGGTGCCATGTGAATAATGTTGGAATAGAGGGGGAAAGAACTCCATGGCCAAGTGCCATGGTCAAAGGGACCAACTATGATGGAATACCTCATCCTGGGTGTATAGATGTGAGGAGGGGGCAAACATGGATGCATGAGTTATCCAGACCTTAGTTTTTCCATCCCTCTGTGTTGCTTTTTACATTTTCTTGAATTTTCCTTGTATTATTCCTTGTAGCTCAAGGAATGAGAGCTTGCTTTTATGATGTATAACAATTATTACCCCCTTTAAGATGGGGCAGTTCATCACCCATTAGGGGTTAGGACATGCAAGGGTTCCTTGTCTTCTACGAGATTGGGAAACATTGGCCCAGGAACTAGGTGATGGTCATGTGGGAGAGGTAGAGCTCATGCTTGGCTTTTGCCCACATGCTAATTTGTAAGTCTCGACCATGTTTTGCATTTTGATTTTTCCTTTATTTTTCTTGTGGCCATCATATGCTCTTTTATTCTCTTTTAGTTGCATCAACCTCCCAAGGTGCATTTCTAGGCCATACCCAAGATACGAGAATGTGTGAGTGCCCAATCCCGATGAACCAATGGTCAGTTGACCTGAAGAATGGAGGTGGAATAGGGGCTCATAATGTAAGATGGAAAGTGGTAGATATGGAATAGAGATAGATGGGGCTACACTATCTCAATCATGGTTTCCCAAGTAGTGCCCTTTCCTAAATCCATGGGCCATTAGGGGAGGTCCCATTGGACTAAAAATGAAAATTAACCCCTATTTAAGGTGAGGGAACAAGACTATGGCTAAGACCATTCTTTCTTCCAAGTTACCCCATAATCCATGTTCAAATGCCCAAATACAAACAAGCAGAAGCACCAGATTGCAAAATGAATAAAGTACCTTTTGATTTGAAGCCCACCTTCCAACATGTGCTCTTGACAAATGGGCAAGGAAACATATGAGTGATGCAAGTGACGGAAATGTGAATGGCACATCACATCGGCTACAAAGTGGCTCTTAGGGGTTGCCAACTGGAAGAGATGAATTGGAAAAAAAACTTCTCCTAGGGGTCACCCACTTTTGGTGGGTAACATCTGGCTCCAACTGGGACATGAGCACATTATAGAGCATATGATCCATGTAACCTAACGGGGAGTTCATGAGAACTTCAACAATCTCATGGAACTGCAGACTAGTATCTTGTACACTATAATAGTATAATACAACTCTTTGGGAGCATGTGCACTGGGTGTACTTTAATCTTCTATGTTTTTCATAAAAGGAATAATCCATACAGAAAAGTAAATCTATGCTAAATGCAAGTCTAATCTAGCATGAGAACATGATATGATGATATTAGCTATGCAAACCGAACTGCAATGCACCTATACTAACATACATGCTAACACATCGCGCAAGAGCTAAGTATAGGCATGCAACCAATGTAACCAACATATCATTAGATCAATAAAACACTACTTTTCCCTATGATTAGTAATGATATTGGAGAAGGAAACATCACAATCATCCATGCAAGATCTACATGCAAGATCGTAAGGGTAGGAGATGGAAAAACAAGATGACCACAACTCATGAAAGGGATCTATGGGTGCAAGGGAAAAAGGGGAATCATGCCAACACCGTTGGGTCATTCCTTCAAGTTTGAATATAGAAAAGTGAACGATCAAGTTCAAGCACTCCTTCCCAAAAGCCTTCTTAGTGATACAATGCTTCATGGTATTCTTTGGGACACGATGGGAAGGATGAGGAGATGTCTGGCGTGGAGGATCACAATAACTAGGCTTCCTTTTACAATTCCATGTTGAAAAGGGGGATTGATAAGGGTGTCCACCTTTGACTCAAATACACCTCCTTGATCGTAAGGAAAAACAAGATCCCTATTAATATCATCATCGATATCATAGACGAGGTCCTTGTCAAAATGATGGCCACCAACCTCCCATTTCCTTTCTTCTATACACAAGAAATCACAATGTCAACCTTCGAGGGATTAATGGAGTTATCTTTTTCAAGGTCCTCAATAGGTACATTGTTAGAAATAACGTACTTGAGAAAGATAGGGCTATCTCCAACTCTTCTTTCTAAGGAACCATCTTCATCAAGATCCTTATCATGTTCCTTTTCAAGATCACCGTCAATATCGCCATCAATGATTTCATCTTGATGATCTACAAAGGGCTTATCTTCTTCCTCATGGTCTTCACTATGGCTGAGGAGGCCCTCTTCTTGGAGTGCAATGTTCAAGTTTTGGATAACATCTTCAACATGACTGCTTGGTCTCTAATACTTAAGGAATTACTCAATGAGAACCATAATGGAAAGGATTTGGTCTACATCATTTAAGCCAATCTCTTTGATCTTCCCTAAAGGAATCAATGAAGAGCCACATGAGAACATCCTTATGAACCATGTTGATTTCAAAAGTGTACTTGAGGAACTTGACAACTTGATCCATGGTTGAAGAAGGATCTCCATTGAATTTTGGGATATTTCTCATATAATTTGTATCCAACCGGTTTGGATATCCTTGACATCCAAAGCAGGGAATATCTTATGCAAATTCCAAGGAGCCATTGCCTCGATTCTTGCATAACATACAAATTAGGAGTTGCCAGGGGGGATTTAGGATGCCTTGAGAGATGCCCTCTCCACCCTACAAGCATTGCATTTGAAGTTTAATGAAGAATAAGGGCTTTGTTGTTCTAATGGAGTTGCCAGATAAGAATTTATCTTGTTGTTAGAGAAGAAGGTAAATATTTCATAAAGGTAGACTCACTTCTTCCTCGACAATGACGCCAAAAATGTTGCCACAAAATCTAGCAAGCCTTGGAGAGGGAAACCCTACAAGGTATAAACTAGACCTATAAGCAACAATGGGGTAGTGACCCACTATCACCACAACCAAAACCCCCTACTCTTTACGGACTTTCACCGATGGGAGCAGTCTTGGTAAGACAAAGATCACTTTTCTAGGTTTAAGGTATGAAATGATCTCACTAGGAGGTCTTCAAGAAAAACAAAATTTTGGTCCATGGCTTCACAAGGAAGCAATTCGCTTTCGATGAAGATACCTAGAGATAAAGGCACATGACCTAGGGTTTGATTGATTTGACGAGTGTTGGAGTAACTCAAGGTCAAAGCGAGGAGAAAAGGTTTCCTACAATGTATATTAGTGGCCAAGGCTCATGAAATCTTCAAGAAAGTCCTTAAGTTGAGGGAAGAAAAACTAGGCTTTCCCTCTTTGTTAAAATTGGCAACTAGGGCCAAACTCCATGTGGGTCATCTTATTTATGGCAGCTGATATTTTTCTTGGATCCCTCTCATCGAGAGGTGTAGGATTGATCTAAAGATCATCCGATTCCGATAAGTATTCATGGAGTTATGAATTTAATTGTGTTAAAAGACAATTCGTCAAGGTTGGCCAACAACCAAATAACCCACACATGTGCTCCACGATTTAGTATAAAAGGAGGTAACTTGATAGTCATTTCTACACACACTTCTATCTTGATTTCTCTCCACTTGTCTTGGGTTTTAGTGGAAGAGAAATCTAGGAGTGGAAGCCCTAGATGTTGGAGGAAAAGAGGCTGCCCTAGCCACAACAAAGAAGACATGCCAATGAAGCTATGGAAGGGTTCTATACGCTGCCTAAAGGATGCCCTAGCCGCAGTCTGCCCTAACCAAGAGGATGGAGTCAAGTGAGATGCCCTAACGCTATTAAGGAGGACAACCCTAACACTGGTATCTACGCAGTCTAGAAGGTAGCCGAGTTTATGGAGATATTCTCACTGTTTTGGGTGCAGATTTTAGAGAAGAAGAGCCGCAACTCTCAGCCACATTACAGGAGTCAAGAAGGATGGCTTGAGAGCAGTTTTGTGACACATTGGAGCAGTCTTATCTTGCAAAACAGGGCGTAGACTATAGGTGAGTTTAATAACTATTTTGTGCATGGTTTTGGGGTGTACATCTCTGTTTCTAGGGCTGCAGTGAGGGACTGCTACAACAGCAATTGGGAGGTGAAGTTTAGATGGCCGAAAGGCCTAGAAAGGCCCTCCTAACTAGGCCACAGTCATCTCAAAGGGACATCGTGGGGAAGCTTAGGGAGCAACGTGGAGGGCTGTGGTAGGAACAATTGCTGTAGGTGACAACGGATTGGTAAGTGCTGATATGCATCCTAAGGAAGCATCGTAGCTATGGAAGAAGCTTGCCAAGGTGGGCCATAGTCCTCAAGGGACTTGTTTGATGACTGTTAGATGGAGTTAGGGTTGCTTAGTGCCCTAACCAAATCAGTCATGAACAAGGTATGTCAAGGCTATTGGACAACAACAAGGTATGGCAATGGCATAGTGCAAAATGGTACAATTGGGATAGCATGATTGTTAGAGACAACAACTACAACAATACAACTAGGTAGCAGTGGCAAGCATGGAGCTGCAAGGGACAGCTGCATGGTAAATAGGACAACAATGACATTGTGCAACAATGACACAATGGGATAGCAGCAACAAGATGCAACAAGCAAATGGGACAGCTAGGCAATGGTGCTTAGTACAACATGGTAAATGGGACAACTAAGCATGGTGCTTAGTACCAATGTTACTTGGGAGCGGGAGTGGAAGCGGGGAGCGGGAGCGGGAGCGACCATTTTCAGAAGCTCCCGGTTTGGGAGCGAATCCGGGAGCGATTTTTTAAAAATATATATATATATTTTAATTTTTGATACATATATGTCAACAAAAACATGTAGAATGATGAATTAGACATACAAAACATAAAAAAAACATAGATTGATCATTGAACCATATCACATCAATCATCTAGAAATTATAATCGTCATCAACCATGTCCACAAGATAGTAATTTTACACATATTACAACTGCAACATATTGAGTCTCATGAATCATGATTCATCAAGTTAGTACAGTATGACACATGGGACAACTGTGGCAGCATGGTGCAACAATGGCACATGGGACCACAGTGTAGCATAAGGTGCAACAATATGATGTGTACAACATGGTCATGAGGTCCAACATTGTGATGATGGGTGCAGCATGGTGCAGCACGGTGAGGTGCAACATGATGACGAGATGCAACACAATGATAGGTGAAGGAGTCAACTTGGAGAATCAATTGAAGCAACTTGTCTTCAATTGATCTCATGTATCATCTTCTTAGAGAGATCTATGCTCTTATCTAGATAAGTCAAAGTGTTGACTTCTGTTGTAAATGTACTATCTCTCTCTGCTGAACTATTGAAGAACATATAAGAAGAATTGATCAAGGTTTTCCCCACATTGGGGTTTGTCCTTAGCTAGCGCCACATCTTGTGTCCTCTTGTCTGGGCTTGTCTTTTGTGATTTATGTTTATGTTCTATCCGCAGTTTACTTTAATGCTGATGTGATTGCTAATCTGGAAAAGATATTGAACTAACTGTGAAATTTGAAATAAATTGCTCTAAGCATAGAACATACCTAAAATTAACATGGAATTAGAGCTGAGGTGAAGACAAAGCCCAAGCAAGAGTGAAAGAGCAATCATCGAAGATAGTTTGGAAAGGACAATAGGATCAGTGGATTCCTCATTCCTTTTCAAATTCACAAAGGGTGAAGTCGAAGCAGAGAACATTATCGAAATGGCGCAGCTGAAGCTTCTAATGACCTAAAGATCAGTTCAATGGGAAGTCCGGATCTAAGGGTGGATGGAAAGGAAAATGCCTTGGGTGTAATAAGTTCGACCATTATGCGAAGGAGTGTCTGAGGTAGGGACACAACACTTGATGATGATAACAATCTTTCCAGGGACATCTTCAATGATCAGAGGAATGACAGGTAATGCAGGTCATCAAGGAAACGACCGACTCTTGTTTATGATAAGATAAAGAAGCGTTATCTTGTATTGGCCCTCTCCTTCAGACTCTTTTGGAATCTGGCTTATTTATTGTAGTGCTTCAAGGCACTTCAACAGATAGAAGGGTGCTCTCTCTAATTTGGTAGAGATGGAAACAATCATGGGACTACACTTGGATTCAATTCCACCTATCCCGGAAAGGGTGTAGGGAATGTTATCCCTCAATTGAATGAGGGTAACTCGATTCATTTACAAAATCTCTTTTATGTACCTGATTGTAAGAACCTGGTGTCCATTTCGGCAATGGAAGTCAAAGGTTTCAGGGTGGCATTCATCGATGGAAAGGTACGTGTTTGAAAATGGAATTTTCAAAGATACTTTTGAGTTGAGGGTTGGCAATTTGTATCAAGTTTCAGGATGGTCCATTGGGGACCATGTCAGTTGACACATCTCATATATAGCACCGGAGTTCTGCTTATTGTGGGACCCTACCTGATGTGAGTTAGATAGTGTCAGGGATGCTTGAATTCAAGAAGAGCATGAAGGTACATTTCCAAGATGTACCAAAGGAAAATCCTACAAGGGGACCATTCCCCTCATGTAGCAGGTCCACAGGTTTGGAACAACCCGAGGGGTTTGAGATTCATGATCGAAAATCTCATGTATGTAGGTGGAAGAAAGCCCTCTATGGCTTGAGGCAAAACACCCTAGGCTTAGTTTGAGAAGATTGATAGTTGTTTGATGAAGCTGAGATTCACTAGGAGTGAAGCCGATCCAAACCATTGCTTGAAGGTTGTGGATGATAGACCTCTGATACTGGCACCTTATGAGGACGACCTCTTTCTAACAGATGCAGACCCTCTCATTTGCAAAAGTAAGAGGGAGTTGGATTTTGGATCTGGAATGGTGAATTGCAAGCCCGTGACTATCTCGATGGAGCTTAACTTTCAAAAGTTATGTGGTAGTGATGTCGGACTAGATTTGGGAAATGCCTTTTTGTATCATAAACTCATTCGCTTTGATGTTCTTGGTGAACTTCCGTCCGGATATATGTTTTGCAGTTAGCATGTTGGGCTCATATTTGGTTGAGCCTCACTGGATTGGTGCCAAGAATCTTTTGAGATATCTTCAGGGCACAATCTCTCATGGATTGAGATACACTTCCGGAAATGTGAAGTTGCATGATTATTCAAATGCTTACAGAGCAGGCAGTGTGGAGGATCTCAAGAGCACTTTGGAATGTTGATTCTCTTTGGGTTCTGCTCAATATCTTGGATGAGCAGGAAGTAAAAGATGGTTGCTTTGAGCACCACTGAGACCGAATACATAGCTACGAGTATGACCTTGTGTGAAGCTTCCTGGTTGCGGAAGCTCTTCAGTGAGCAGTTTGTACACTTTATGGATACCACCGTGATCTTTTGTGTCAACCAGGGGGGATTCGATTGTTGAGGAATCCCGTATTCTAGGATTGCTCCAACATATAGACATCAGATACTACCTTATCTGGGATATGGTACGTCGATGAGCGAGGAGGCTCCATTGCATTGAGATTGATGTACAGGTCGTAGACATTTTGTCAAGGCCCCGGGGAAAGGTCAAATTTGTGGCTTTCCGAACAACTTGGAGTCATTGAGAGACCCTCTTATGAGGGTCCTGCATGTTGCATGCATTGATCTCTAGGAGCTCGGGGGGCTGGGGTACTTATTGGAGCAACAAGCAACCATAAGGCGACTCACCCTCCCCTAATGGTGCGCTGTGTACAGGGTGAATGGCTCAACCTTCCCCTCTAATACCCCGTGGTGACTTAGGGACAGGATGAGTGGTTCTCTTGTCGAGGCATCCTACCCATGCAGTCTGGGACTCATGGGAAGTACCTCTCATCTGGCCAATGAGCAGGGAAATGGGGTTAGGGACCATAGTAGTACTATCGATGGACGCATCGTTTTATCTACCGTATTCCTTATGCTAGGATGAACTCCATTGATCTGGGATCAGTATGAGTGGTTTGAGACACTCTCTTGTGATATTGATCTGGGATCAATGAAATTGATTTGGGATCAGTTTGAGTGGTTTGAGACACTCTCTTGTGATATTGATCTGGGATCAATGAAACTGACTTCGAGTTAGTAAGAGCGATATGACACACTCTTCATATGGAACTGACTTCGGGTCAATAGAGAATGGTATGAGACATTCTCGATCAATTCTTCTTCTTCATAGTTCAACAGAGCAGAGCCAAGCAGTGCAGGGCACAGTTGGCAAAGATAGTACAGTCTGGTCGATGGATCAACGGATGGAGTTCTCCCCAGTTGAGAGGGAGTGTTAAAATTGGCAACTAGGGCCAAACTCCATGTGGGTCATCTTATTTATGGCAGCTGATATTTTTCTTGGATCCCTCTCATTGAGAGGTGTAGGATTGATCTAAAGATCATTTGATTCGGATAAGTATTCATGGAGTTATGAATTTAATTGTGTTATAAGACATTTCGTCAAGGTCGGCCAGCAACCAAATAACCCACACATGTGCTCCATGATTTAGTATAAAAAGAGGTGACTTGATAGTCATTTCTACACACACTTCTATCTTGATTTCTCTCCACTTGTCTTGGGTTTTAGTGGAAGAGAAAGCTAGAAGTGGAAGCCCTAGACGTATGAGGAAAAGAGGCTACCCTAGCAGCAGCAAAGAAGACAAGCCAACGAAGCTATGGAAGGGTTCTATACGTTGCCTAAAGGATGCCCTAGCTGTAGTCTACCCTAACCAAGAGGACTCATTCACGTGAGAAGCCCTAACACTATCAAGGAGGACAGCCCTAACGCTGGTATCTACGCAATCTAGAAGGTAGCCGAGTTTATGGAGACATTCTCACTGTTTTGGGTGCGGATTTTAGAGAAGAAGAGCCACAACTCTTAGCCACATTGCAGGAGGCAAGAAGGATGGCTTGAGGGCAGTTTTGTGACACGTTGGAGCAGTCTTACCTTGCAAAACAGGCCACAGAATATAGGTGAGTTTAATGACTGTTTTGTGCATGGTTTTGGGGTGTACATCTTTGTTTATAAGGCCATAGTGAGGGAATGCTACAACAACAGTTGGGAGGTGAAGTTTAGATGGCCGAGAGGCCTAGAAAGGCCCTCCTAACTAGGCCATAGTCATCTCAAAGGGACAACGTGGGGAAGCTTAAGGAGCAACATGGAGGGTTGTGGTAGGAACAACTGCTGTAGGTGATAGCGAATTTGGTAAGGGCTGATATGCATCCTAAGGAAACATCGTAGCTATGGAAGAAGCTTGCCAAGGTGGGCCGTGGTCCTCAAGGGACTTGTTTGATGACTGTTAGATGGAGTTAGGGTTGCTTAGTGCCCTAACCAGATCAGTCATGAACAACAAGGTATGACAAGGCTATTGGACAACAATAGGGTATGGCAAGGCTATTGGACAACAATAGGGTATGGCAATGGCACAATTGGGATAGCATGACTGTTAGGGACAACAACTACAACAATACAACTAGGCAGCAGTGGCAAGCATGGAGCTGCAAGGGACAACTACATGGTAAATAGGACAACAATGACATTGTGCAACAATGACACAATGGGATAGCAACAACAACAAGATGCAACAATAAAATGGTGCTTAGTACAACATGGTAAATGGGACAACTAAGCATGGTGCTTAGTACAGTATGACACATGGGACAACTGTGGCAGCATGGTGCAACAATGGCACATGGGACAACAGTGCAACGTAAGGTGCAACAATATGATGTGTACAGCATGGTCATGAGGTCCAACATTGTGATGATGGGTGCAGCTTGGTGCAGCATGGTGACGTGCAACACGATGACGAGATGCAACACAATGATAGGTGAAGGAGTCACCTTGGAGAATCAATTGGAGCAACTTGTCTTCAACTGATCTCATGTATCATCTTCTTATAGATGATCTATGCTCTTATCTAGATAAGTCATAGTGTTGACTTCTGTTGTAAATGTACTATCTCTCTCTGTTGAACTATTGAAGAACATATAAGCAGAATTGATCAAGGGTTTCCCCACATTGGGGTTTGTCCCTAGCTAGCGCCACATCTTGTGTCCTCTTGTCTTGACTTGTCTTTTGCGATTTATGTTTATGTTCTGTTTACTTTAATGCTGATGTGATTGTTAATCTGGAAAATATATTGAGCTAACTGTGAAAATTGAAATAAATTGCTCTAAGCATAGAACATACCTAAAATTAACACTCTTAGGGAAAACACCTAGGACAAGGGAATTTGTGGATAAAATTGAAGTCGATGCCCACCAAATTGATAGGTTCTGTGGCAAACCCTATCTACTTGATGTTTAGGCTCTCTAATCACCAATATCCTCCCTCCCTAGAAATTTGCACCAAGCCCTAGATTCCTTCTCTAGCCTTGAAAGGACCAAAATTTAGGAGAGAGAAAGTATGGAGAAAAAGTGAGAATGATCACCAACAATTTGGATTAGTGCCCTTGGCCTTTGGGTGCATGGAGTCAAGGATGTAATAGATTAGCTAACCTTGTTTCTAATGAGGTTGAAATTTAATGCCCTAGCAACAAATTTCAACCATTTACCTACTCAATGAAATAATGGAGTTTTATGGGAGAGCTACTAGGAGTACATCACTAGGACAATTCTTAACATGTCATGTATGTGTAATGCATACAATATTGATATAGCTATCATTCAATTATATTCAATAAAATTAGGGCATAATTTAGCATCAACTGGAATCAATCGTTCCATCCATTAGACATAGAAAATAGATCTTCAACAATTAAGAGTACTTAAAAGACATTTTGCAAGAAATCCATCTATTGATCGAAATAATAGCCCCAAAGAATATCCAAAAATAAGCTCCAAACATCAAAATGCATCCAAGGTCAAATATTGTCCAGCAAAGAGCAAGTGCGAGTTTCCTCTATGAGGTCAAAATCCCAAGTGTGATGATGATGAGAGATCAAATGAGATCTCTCTAATATACATGTGCCCTATCATGTCCTAATAATAAAATAATGTTCAAGTAATGGCCTAGGTCATAAGTTGACCTAGTAGCTTTTGCAAAATTAATTTTATCTCCAAAAATGCTAGCCGAAATGCTGGCATCATGCTTGCATGGGCTTCTAGAAAGCTAACATTGAGGCCTTTTGGTGCCATGACAAGTGTAGAAGGCCTCTAAAATCAAGATCTAGGGGTTGGCCATTGTTTCTTGGTGCAAATCATCCTATGGGCCCCAAATGTGGGTTTGGGGCACGGAATGGGGTCTCATGGGTTTCCAAGTGATAAAATCTCTCTCTGCTCCGATGTTGAGGGCACTGAAGATGGTGCTAGCCCTCCAATGTCTCAAGGTATGAGACGAGCCTCATCTGGGCCCTAGATCAACTACCACACCATGTATATATTACTAAGCCGGTTGGAGGTCAACTGGTCTAGGTGCATCATCCCATGAATAATAAGGAAAATATAGGAATGTTGTGGGTGTTGAAGGTGCCCATGGCTATGATGATGCTCTACAATGCTCTAGAGTCCCATGGGTTCCAACGCATCACCCTTGGGTGTCAATACGTCCCTCTAGAGGATGTGGAACGCAGTTAAGTTGCCTAGACCTATTAATGGAACTACCTGCCAATCATACACAATATCTAGTGTCGTAACTTTCACCATTAGGTGCATTAGTCATTATTGCATCTAAGTGAACAAAGCTAGAAAGAAATGGGCATAATAACACTTCATATGTGGCTCCTCTTCCCAAATTGGGGCCTTAGTCATGTAATGGTGTTACCTCCCTAGGTAGGAGAGGTTAATAGACGACCCTATTAGGTGTTCTCTACTCTAAAGGGAAGTGACATGGAACAACGGGGGAAAGAACTCCACGGCCAAGTGCCATGGTCAAAGGAACCAACTATGATGGAATACCTCATCTTGGGTGTATAAATGTGTAGAGGGAGCAATCGTGGATGTATGAGTTACCTCCACCTTAGTTGATGGATGATGAAAAATTGACTTTTGAGGGACTATAAGTAGCTTTTTTACCCTCAAAGTGGGTCTTAGGATAATGCTGAGCCTTTGAGGATGAATTTCGAGTAGTCATATGCTCCAGACATTTTCCAAGACCACTTATTTACATCATTACATGGAAAATAATTAAAAAATCCCATTTTGTGGGAATTTTTTAATCATTGAAAAATCCTACTTAGACCTAGTCAAATTCTGCAAAATTTCACAGATGACCTAGCATGATAATATACATTTACACTAGACACTAAGATGGACTTAAGGCACGATGTTCAAGCTGTCACCCCGACTTTGGGGTAATGCAATGAGTGAAAAAACCTAGAAAATTATTCGCCGCTAAAAAGTGGGAATAACTAACTAAGTAAAAAAAAACACTCCAAGGTGTACTCGCTTGTTGATCGAGTTGCAACATCCTAGGTTTGTTACATAGCTTTATTCATCATATTAGTTACATTTATACAATATCCCCATACGGTTGCAGAATTTGAGGACTGAATGAAGAAAGAGAGAAGGAAAGGGGCTTAGAAGCCCTGATGAAATCCGGAACTCTGTAAGTGCAGGAATGTTTTGACATATCCTTGGGCATAGAGTTTTCAAGTGTACTTCAGTGAAGTATTTGCAGTACCAAAATTGGAGTTTGAACCACAATAGAAAGCTACATGACTTAATTACGAACCTCCACAGAGATCACAAATCTTCAGTCAAGCCACAGAGAATAAAATTTCAGACTAGATGACTTTTGAGGTAGCCACAAAAAAAAAAAATTATCACAAGGAGAGGACTTCAGACTCAGAACTTTGGTCTTGAGCAGAAGATGATTAAGCAGAATCTTGTTTTGGATCTTCGTAGAAACAAGCCAAAATTTCGCTATGTATTAACATAGAACTTGTTGACCCTGCCACCTACACCTACTTACAAGTTAGTGAGAAAAGATTTCAACCCCACAAGGTGTTCTAGTGAAAATGGATTACTTTTAAGGATTTATAAGCAAATATGAAGTGAGCAACTTGAAATAACAATGCCAATCATTAATATGACAAAAACCATAAAACCAGTGCCTTATAAGGAATTTGCTCAACAATTTAAAGATATATTTGCTCAAAGTAAAATGCAATGCTCTCAAAAGAGAAAGCAAAGTAACCCTAAAATGTAAACAAAAATTGTTAGCACAAGATATGTAAAATAAAAAATATTTTTGAGATAATACTCTTTATAAATCAAAACATGTGAAACATATCTTGCCAAAACCCAAAAATTAGTAATTAACTTGGAAATATAAAAGAAAGGAAGTGCTAAACCAAGACATGAATATGCAATTAGACTTGAAGCATGAAAATAAAGCACTTGTTTGAAAGGATTACAATACTTGCTTTTGGAATAGACTTTGCATATGAAGACTCAAACCATCAAGAGACAAGTAAAGTAAATGTAATGGAAAGTGCTTTTGGTTAATTTTATTAATTATCTCTACAACAAGATTACAATTTAACTCTTCAATCCTTAGACCTCACCCTCGCCCAAAGATATGGATCTCACAGTGAGGAGTCAATAAAGGAGTAAACGATCCCTAAGATGTCTACTTCAACCAACTTAAGTTGGAGGTAAGTTTTAGTGATGCTTGGGGCATGTAAATAAATTAATCAAACAATGAGAATTAACTTCTACTTGAAATGTACTTGCTTGACATGAAATAAAATGTTATTTTTTGGAGAAAATTTGTCCAGATACTTGATGCATGTAAAACGTGCTTAATGGTGAAGCATAAGTAAACTTGGAACTATGTTCAAGCCAAATAAGATCAAGTAAAAAGTGTTTGCATGCAAAAAAATCTGAACTTGTTATGGATTTAAAACATGTAGTAAGTTAAAATAAAGTGCATGCAAAATTAGTGTGATGCATGTTGTGTTAATTTCTCAATTATATGATATGCATGCAAATGAAATCAACCAACAAAGTCAGACCGCCAAGCCTCTCCAAAAGGTGAAGAGATAGGGATACCAATGGGTAAAATCCATGCTCCCAAAATCAGAAATTTTATTAGTTGTTACAAGAAGGAAAAGACAATGAAGTCTTCTCTTAAATCCAAAGAAAGTCTTAACAAATTGGAATCAAGCCATAGACTTTTCCTCAATGAAGATTTCTGCAATTTGAGGCCCACAAAGGCTCAACAAGACGCAGATTTTGCAGAAGAAGAAGAAGAGAAGATAAGCCTCCTCTATGGCCATGACCAAGAGAGAGCGAGAGATGGCCAAAATGAACTTGACATTCCTCAAGAAGAACACGGCCTTATCCAAGATGAATTTGGCCTAAAGGTGGAAATAATCACTAAATTTGAGCCACAAGGTCCTGCATGCAAAATTGTAAGTAATTTTCCGATGATGAATCCCACAAGTAGCTGCAAGAGAACAGGTTAAAAAATAAATCTACAACAACAAATGTTAACTCAAAATAACTGCAAAGTATGTTACAAAAATAATCTACAAGAGGCTAGGCCAAAGAGTATGAGCAAGCTCTCCTCTTTGACTAGCCATGACTTAGCACTTTGAAATAGCCAAATATTGATAAATGAAGTACAATACGTAATTTTTTTTTCCAAGTTTGATATTTGATGCAAGGAATAAAAGCTTTAAGAAACTTGAAAGAATCCTCACAAGATACAAATAAGATATAGATGAGACTTTGGAATTCAAAACATCCGGGTTCTCTTTGAATATTTTTCAAAAATGGGTTGATTCCTTCGAGAATTTCCCCTCACAATTGAAAAAATTGACCATATAATGATTCATCTACAAAACTTCACCACAAATCATTAAATCGACATGAAATTAAATAAGTGTAGTGGAAAGAATTCTTAGAGATACATCTATTATCCACTAAATTATTTCTTTTCCTAAATCAAATAATTAATTCTTATGCTAATATGAGATAACTGAATACTAACATAACTTGAAACAAGCATGAAAGAAATAATGACATGAGAAAATAAATAGAAGCATAACAACAAGTCAAGAATTTACCACATGCAAGGAAAAAACACCATCATGCTTTACCCCAAAGACTGTTGTATTATATTGCAAGTAATGAATACAATCCCGCAGAGTCTCTTTAAGCGCAATAGCCCCGTATTACATGATACAATATAAGAGCCCATGGCTCTATTATATAGAGAGTTGGGAGCAAATCCCAATGAAGAATGACAATGACAAATGGCATTGGAGCCAATCCCAATGTAGAAGTGATTAAACAAGTGGTATGAGGTGACAATCCTAAAAAGAAATTCGAATTTGTTGAATGGAGCTGCAATGCCAAGTGTAAAAATCGAATTCTGGCAAGTGGACATTATTTTCTTCTTCCCTTATGTGCCAAATTCGAATTTAATGATAGAATGACAAATGTATATGGGTGGTAACCCATGTGGGGACAATTTCCCACAAAAATCACCATCAAATATTCTCCCAAATGTGCATTAACTTCACAAATTCGAATTTCCAAGTAAGCAACTTTATCTTTTAATGTAAAGAATTCAATTTTATTTGAGCACATGCCCTTTCATTGATTTTACGAATCCACATCTCCTTAGGACTTCACTTTAACTCCTTCATAATTTTCCACTTCATTTCCACAACATTTAGCATATGTGGATGTTTTTTTCTCCATTTATTTAATTTTTGGTTTAATTAATTGCCGGATTTCCCACTAAACCTAGGAAAAGTGGGTTTTGAGGTTCAAAACACATTTTTAACCCATCAAAGTGTGTCATAATAGAAAGTTGAGGGTGAGAGGTGCAAATTTCATTACTCATACTCCATACAACTTCTCTAGACATCACTTATTACATTACAAATACAATTTTGTTAGCAATTTCCGCAGTGTAGAAAATCTAAAGAATTAAAAAATGACTACCTAGACCTAACCAAATTCCACGATTTTTTTTGTGTGATCTAGTATGGTAATATACATCGACTTTAGGCACTAAGATGTGTTAGGGGCTCAGCCTTCGAACCGTCACCTCGGCTTTGGGGTAAAACGTGAGTGAAAAAACTCAGAAAATTATCTGCCTCTGAAAAAGAAGGGATAATTAACCAGATAAAAACACTCCAAAGTGTACTCGTTTTCTGATCGAGTCCCAACATCCTAGGCCTGTTACAGACGCAAAAACTCATCATTATTAGTATCCCTTATTACAATTCCTTGCAGGGTGTGGAATCTAGGTACAAGAAAGATGATGAAAAGATAGAAGTAGAGTTAAAAAACTCTGTTGACTGATGATATCTAATGGTACACGTGTCCTCTGGCTCATCCTTGGGCATGGAGTCTTCATATAATCATTAGGTGCCACTCCAGTGGTCAATAGAACCAATCCAAAACTTCGCTCTAGATCCACAGAGAAACAAGCCCAGACTTTCCAATCTTGGATCAATATGGACACTCGACCCTTATGGCACAAAAGGGTAAATAATTCAGACCTCTTTTCAGGGGAGACTTGGTACTATAAAACTCGGTTTGTATGCACAAATATTAGCTCCTCTTTGACCTGGCTTTGAAACCATGTTGATTTCTAGCATACACAAACTAGATACATTTTTTTCAACAGATAACTACCAATGATTAGTTAGCATTAAGTACATATACATTATCTAATATCATTAAGCAATTATATAGAAGAAAATTCAACCATTAACACATTAAAAGAACAGTAAAGATAACAATGCAACAATGAGACAAGAGCATAGAAATTAGGCCTGGGGCCAGGGAAAAACCACAAGGGGAAAACCCAGGAAATTCTTCCTTATGAGAGAGAGAGTTAGTTCAATGTCCATCAATACTTCTAGATAAACAAAATATCAAAGATAATATATAACCAAAGAATGATCTCACAAATGTCAAGCCTCTTTTCTTCCTCTGTTTTTCATCCTCCTTTCCTTCCACATAACTCACGGGAGCATACAAAAAATGTGTGATACAAATTCCCCAATTGAGGAGAAATAGCTCACATATAAATAGTCTTCACAAGGGGTCGAGAATGTGCCTCTAAGGGGCCCAACCAACTTGAGCAATTTTGGAGGCAAAATATAAATTTGAATTTGAATTTTTATCCTTTATTTTTCTCCATCATTTTGCTTGTGAAAGTTTCGACAGAAGTTGCCAATCTTCAACAAGATATTGTTCAGAGAGGTATCATTACACTCCAATACTTACCATCAAAGGAGCAAACTACAAACATTTTGACCAAGGCTTTACTAGGGACTAGATTTGTTTACCTCAGAGAAAAGTTGGGTGTAGTGCAGAACACCTTCCACTTTAAGAGGGAGTGTTGATTGGAGTAGAGAAGAAGTGTTTTGCTTGTTTAAGTGCTAAGACAAGCAGAAGAACACAAAACACTGCCATTTTAGCAGAATAATAATTTATTTAACTATATCTTAAAGTTAGACTTAGGAAAAAGTAAAACTTCCTAAGTTAACATATGATTTATCTTAGCCATTGATCATGGTTTAATCTCAGTCATTGAGAAGGCGATTAGGGTTGAGATCGAAATTATAAGAGGAGATAGAGCGAGTTGGTGGCAAGTCAGTGGGGCACAAGCAGGGGTGAGAGAGCAGCGAAGGAAGAGCGAGGGTTTCAGCAGATCACAGGACTTAGTATCCAAGTAGAAGAAATTGAGTGAGGGCCGAACCTTCACAACCTACATCGCATAGGTGTATTCGCACGTGCACGTAGGAGAGAAGAGGTGTGCTTGCAAGTGTGGGTCGAATTACTGATTTGCACAGGAATTTCACAGATCTAGTGCACAAGAGGGAATCGATTTAGCTGGAGAGTGGACGAGTATTTTTCTTGTGATACACTGGGAAGTATCTCCCTTGTTTTAATTCTTAGAATAAAATCCTTTGCGGTAGAAGAATAATAAAATACACAATGTTGTAGGTTTTCTCCGCAGTTGGGGTTTCCTGGGTATATCTTGTGTTCCATGGTTCATGTGTTTGTCTTTTGATTTATTTTCCGCTGTGCATATTAAGTTAGAAAACTCAATGTGTTTGTGATTTAAGATTTTAGAATATCAATTGTTTTTATTTCTGGATTTTTACACTTAGAAATTGCAAATCAGTTTGCTGGGTTTTATGGAAATCTAACAAAGTATTCACATGCCATACAACATTTCCTAGTACCACTTTTTTATTTGTTACATAAAAATTAATTAAAAATTCCCGTCCCGTGGAAGTTTTTAATTATTAAAAAATCCTAATAGAACCTAATGCCATTCCGTGAGACTGAATATAATGCCTAGCATGGTGATATACATTGACCTTACACTTCAAAAAACAAGGCCTAGTTATTAAGACACACTCTAGCTTTGGAGGTTGTGAGTGAAAAAACTCAATTAATTATTTACCGCTAAAAAACAGAAATAATTAATTAAGTGAACAAAACACTCCAGAGCGACTTACTTAGTATTAGTAACCAGGTCCAAACGGTCTAGGTCTGTTCCATAAGTTCACCATGCTACTGTCATTTTTACAACTTGCCCATGTGGGTACGGAATTTACATAGAGAGAAGATAGAAAAGAGAAGAATAGAGAGAAAGAAAGGGGAAAAATTGCCCTGCTGGTCTTCTGGTCTTGAAAAAATTTGATAGGTGCCTTGTCCATGGGCCAATGGGGTCCTCCTTATTCTGCTAAGTGCAACTGAGCAGGTAACAATGCCAACCAATATCAGCACAATTAGCCAACAGTTAAGCATGCACAAAACAATAAAGAAGAATGCAAGGAACCAAAAAGCGACTGCTGAACGGTACATCTAGCTTTATATATATAGTACAATTTGTGGTAGGTGGTGGTAGGTAGGATTTACAAAATTAAAAGTACCAGTTAGGTGGAGCGTTTGTTGAGATATACATAATATAAGTATAAGAGAATATTATACACTCTTAGATTATGCCCAGTAGAGTAAGTTTCGACTGTCATCAGCCCAATCTCATATGATATGGAGGGAAGCAAATCTTGTAATACAAGTACATATGTGGAGATTATATTGCTTGAAATGAAAGCTATCCCGTATACCATAAGAGAAACTAAGAAAACAGGAAAGCATGACAACAAATCAAATGTAACCAGGGCTATTAGCTAATTCAATCCTTCAGTTAAATTAGTTTGTACTCGTATCTATTGCTGCCATTATTATGTTAGAAGTTCACATAGTGAAGTAATTTTGTCACAAAATGTCTTGACTCTCTTATTAAAAAAGTTATTGTGGAAAGCTGTTGTCTAGACTCTACTATTGGGGTTGCTTTCTGTATTTTCATACAGTGACTTCATACGTAGTAGTTGTGGGCCTGGGAAACTTATCCTGCTTATTGATTTTACTTTTGTTTCAGAATGAAGTGGCCAGAGCTATTGAACTTCGAGAAATAGTGACTTCTCTGGGGCCAGCTTACATAAAGCTTGGGCAAGCATTGAGCATTCGTCCTGATATACTCTCACCTGCTGCTATGACCGAGCTGCAAAAGCTTTGTGACAAGGTAGACACTAATTCTATATCTTTACAATTTAAATGTCATACATTCCTGAAAGTTTACTTTGTTTTATTGTTCAAAAATTATTCATTTTGGTGGTTCTTAGGAATTGCTTAGTTTGATTGGAGAACAGAAAATTCATGCCCCTGATTGACATTGTCAGTTCAATTGGATGAAGTTATAATGTCTTCCTTGTTTTTCCCTCATTTAGAATGCTGTAAAATGGCATGGCTCTTTCTAGAATTCTGTTAAATAAATGGATACATTAGTGTCAACCAAGTTAGTAATATCATTGCAATAGATAAGAGATTGGTTCAACATCCTTCAAAATTTTACAAACTATTACATTTTAAGTAGGAAGTATGTGGTAATTTTTCCAAATTTGTGGGTTACAAAGAATTAGTTGAATTTTATTTAGATGAACTAAAACTTGATAAGAGTGCTGTTTTCCTGCGTTTATGGTATGTCCTCAAATTTCAAAACGTTCTTAAAGAAGTTTTTTCTTTCAATTAGTGCACCAGTTCAATGATTGGTGCAATCTTTTTGAACCTTGCAGTGTGTAAATTAATTTAGTTCTACAATCTTTTGTGCCCTCACTCTTATCTTCTTTGTTTGTGAATATTGTGTAATATCTTACACAATCTCAAAAAATACTGAATTAGATGACTGTTAAAGCTTTGCTTCTCCTCCCTAGCTGATTAAGGAATTAAGCATCTCTAACTGAGCCCCTTGGTCAACTCATGTGAGATATTTTCTAAGATGGAGCTTTGTACAAGATTGTTTTACTAAATCATCCATAAAATGGCCAAGATCTGTATTACAAAGTCCCTCTTAACCCCATCAAATATCACCTTACGGTTACAATTTCTAGTAGTGTAGGTTTTCAGTTTTATGATTATGCTATAATCTGAAAAGTTTAACATGGGATCAGTGCAGCAGATCTGAAATCTTCTAGTATTCTGTAAATCGATAGGTGTGCTACCAGTAAGAAGGATATGTTAGAGGATTTCATTTGGTGTGATGCTTTTAGTGTTCTGATGATTGGAGTGTTTGTTTTGTGCCTGAGAGAGGTGATCTGCAACTGTGATATGTTGCTGATCAGATCTGGTTTTTGGCTGATTAGTGTGGTTTTAGCATGTTCTAGGAGTTGTAGGTATTGTTACTGTTACCACTCAAAGTAGCAGGGGTCCTAGGAGGGGATCCTATAGAGCAACTACTAGGTCAAGGGGCAACAACAGAGTGATAGCTCACTGTCACCTCAGTTAAGGCTCCCTGCGCTTTACAGGCTTTCACCGATGGGAGGAGTCATGGTGTGAGAGGAATCACGAGAATGAATGGGTCAATGATACGATATGAGGTGTCCCCCCCCCGACAGCCCCTTGCAGCCACCAAATAGCTTTGATGTGCCATTATCTCCGCCACCTGAGCCAGCCATGTGGTCCCTGGTCCCTCGCCTTTTCATTGGTGTAGCTGAGTGATTTTGCTTACATATCATGGGCATTTTTGGGAATGGATTGGTGGGGGGATTTGGCAAAAAGAGTGGGCTAGGTCTGTACTCTTGTCTCCTTTGCCTGATTTAATGGGTAGCCTTGTATCCTAGTCCCATGGGATCTCCTTTCCGATTTTGGTTGCGTGGTTCTGTTTCCCGACACCATATACATCACTCCCCTCTGCTCATTTTAACCCCATTCATCACTTTTCCCATCTGGGTCCACATGTGTCCACTGGGTCCACATAGGGTTAGCCTCGTCCTCCCCTTGTGTTGAAATATGTAACTAGGTACGGTCTTCATAAAAGAATTGAGTACAATACTTGTTAAAAGAATGAAGAAAATATTTTTATTATTATTATTATGACTTATTAAAGCATGGGTTTCATGCTTGGGTCATCATGTTTTAGGTTAAAGTCCCCATTGAGGACTTCTAGGATTTATATTGAGTCATTGTCCATTAAAAGAGACCCTTCTTGGGCTTTTGAATCATGTAAAAGTAATTATTTTTGAGTAAAAAATGAATTTAGTCTTCTTCACACCAAGTCGGCCTCAAGAAGGGTAATTCGACCTCACTAGAAGGCTATATATATAAAAGGCAAGTCATTTGGAGCATCTCACTCGTACACACATAGTTCGATATCTGAAGTTGGAAGCTGGGAAGTGTGAAGTTGGAAAAGGGCTGGAAGGAGTGCTGGAAAGGAGTGCGAGTTTTTGGAGGAAGATAGAAGACACCAAGATCGAACTTTTGGGCCATCTCTCTCTCTCTCTCTCTCTCTTCTGAGGTGTATCAAGGGAGATCAAAGTTTTCCTAGTCTAGTCGAAGCTGCCGCTGCTGTTGCTACTGGGTCAGATATGCTACTGCATGCTAATGCTGCTAGGTCGAAGTTGCTTTTGAAGGGTTATCATCTACAAGAAGGATTAAGGGACGACTTGGTGTAGAGGAAGTCTTTGTCTAGGTCAAAGAGTTTTGAATTATCTCGAGAAGCTATTGAAGGAAGAATTGTTGACTGGGTTTTCCCCTATATAGGGTTTTTGCCTTAGCTGTCCGCCTATATTTGTTGTCCTTGTGTTATTGTTTTGGTAATTTCTTGATGAACTAAAAGATAAAAGAAGAACATAAAGATAAAAGAAACACAAATAATTATCTATATAAGAAAATCTTTCTGCCTTTCTGATTTTCTAACAGCTTGTCCACACTCTGGGTTGGGGCTGGAACGATGCCCCGATGGTTGATGCAGCTAAAAAGAAAAGAAAAAGCATAATTTGGCCACTCTCAACAAGAAATGTACCACAAATGCAAAAGATGACTGGGACATACAAATTCAACACGTGGGCAAAAGCCAAAAATGAACTCTACCCCTTATTTATGGCCATCGCCCTGGTTCCTATGGCCCCAAGATGAGCCCCCTCCACATTAAGGAACCCATGGTTGTCCCAACCCTTGGTGGGCAGTGAAATACCTATTGCGATATCCTGCACATCATGCTCTCATCCCTTGGAGCCCTAAGCAGTTATGAAGAAAAATCAATTAAAGGCAAAAGGCATATGAAGAAGGGTGGAAAAACAAGGGTCGGGGTAACTCATGTACCGCGATTTGCTCACTCACACACTCATGTACCCAAGTGTGGGCTTCCCTCATTAATGCTACCCTTGTACCATGACATGTGGCCTGGATCCTTCCCCTGATCTCCACTCCATTCCATCACTATATCACATGCTACCTACCCATTGATGGATGTATCATGGACATGTCACCCCCTTTAAAGGATGAGACCACCTAATAGGGTCGTAGGTTAACCCCCTCGTTGATCTTGGAGACAGTACATGCCAAAGCCCACTATGGAAAGGCATGCCACCATGAATTGCTCACTTGATTCCATGATTTGTAAGTTCTTTTACTTGATTACTCTAATGATTTGTTGTATTGGAGGGCAAGGGGACGCATTGGATTTTATGCAGGATTGCAGTTGGGTCTCCATTTGGGGTTTGGTCTCTTTATACGGGGTCCAAGCCCTCTAGAGGGCCACATTTTCACTTGTAGGGTGAGTGTTGAGAGCGATGGGCCTCCACCATAGCAGAGAGTACTTCATGGATCCCCAACACCATTCAGTGATTGCTCGTGTTCCACCTTTTGGATAAGGATGGTGCACTTGGACCACCATGCCCAACCAACTTGACACTTGTACCACACACTTGGCAGAGGTTCTAGGGTCCAGATGAGGATGTCTTTCACTGTAGGAGACAAAGGGAGGGCTTATGTCATCATCCTAGATCGCACCATCCTCTGAACACAGGTTAAGAATCCACCCGTGATCTTAGCATCAAATACGAACCCACATGGTTAAAGAAATGCAGGGTTCAGGTAGATCCCTGCAGTATGAATGGGACGATGGAGTGTGTTGTTCCATTGTTCATCAATCACTTCCCATAGGAGTTGTTTTTGAAACCTCTCATCTCCCTTATCATCATTGTAGGCTCGAATGGATTCTTTGGCCCTGTCCATGGGCTCATACAAATAGCCCATTGCGGGCTTCTCACCATCAACTAATTGAAGAACTTTTACCAAAGGTTCAGTAACGGTGCACACCCCCTGCACTCCTGCCCAAAAGTCTTCCTGGTATGAAACTAATTTGCATATGGCCTTTCCCTCTGGTTTGCGTCTCATTGTCAAAGCACGCCACTCCTCTGAAAGAAACAATTTTTTCACATCCCACATAGAATTCAAGAGGGATTGAAGAGATATGAAACTGGTGGCAAACCGTGTATGATTATATATAAATTTTGTAATGCTTTTTGATGAGTCAATAGTATCTTTGACAAAAAATTTTTCCTATGTTCTCCAACATCAATTCAATACAATGTGCAGCACAAGGTGTCCAAAATAAAGTAGGATGCTTCTCCATAAGCATTCTGCCAGCAGTAACATAATTTGCAGCATTGTCTGTTATGAGTTGGACAACATGTTTTGCACCCACCTCCAAAATAAACACATCTAGCAAATCACATAAAGTTTTTGCATCTTTGATATGTGAAGATGCATCGACAGATTTCATAAACATTGTCCCCTTGGGACAACTAACCAAGAAGTTTACAAGGGTTATCCCCTTTTGGTCGGTCCAACAATCTGACATCACAGTGCATCTTGTTTGTGCCTATGATGCCCTAAAATCCAATCTTTTGGTGCAGTCAACTTTTTCATCTTGAAGAATCTGTCCTCTAAAGTTATCATAAGAAGGGATTTTGTACCCTGGGTCAACAGTTGCAATAGCATCAACAACAGGCTGAAAAAATGGATTATTCCTTGCAACACTGGAAGGAATATCACTCCAAAGGAGAAATTTGCCCAACAACTTCTCAGTTTTTTTAAAGCATTGAAGTGATAGATGGTTGTGAACCAGGCGTGGTTCTGGGAACAAAAAATGATGAGGTAGCTACTGGGTTGGTTGTAGATATTGCTGCTGAAGTAGAACTAGTGCCACTTCCATGTTCACCTGAGCCTAACACCCTCTTTGCTAGTTGCTTCTTCATTTCTGCTTTGGCCTCTCTCTCGTGCTCTAATTCTTCCAATGATCTCATGGCTCTTCGGATGATTTCCGGATATGTATTTGTGCAAGGCCCTACATCAAATCCAGGGATATGTGCAAGGTGATACTTCAATCTATAAAGTTTGAAGCCCCCCTGACATATGATGCCCACACAACTTGCAACTCAAGTTTATTCTATCAAATTCTCCATCAGATTCACCAAATTCCCACAGAGGGTCCAATTTCCTTGGCATATTTGTAACTTGGTTGAACTCTTAACTCTTGAGTTTTAATGTAAGATGAAGTTTGAACTTTGAAATTGAACAATGAACCTATGGCACAATAAGAATTGCAAGTTACAAAAATTAAAAAAAATTACATACATGAGTAACATGACACAACACATTGAATTTTTGACAATTTAACAAACAAAAAAACCTCAACTCAATCCAAAATGAACTCTCTCCACTCTATGCAACAAAAATGAAAAAAAAACACCATCAAATCAACTCAAAAATCTTTGATAAACAATGGGTTATAGAGACCCAAGCAAAAACAAAAAAAAACCAAAACAAAACACATAAATTTGGTGCCCATACTTGGAAACCACGGTTTGTCGGAGAAATTTGATCCTCTCCTCCTCAGCTCTCAATCCACCAGGCTTTTTCTCCTTCTCAGCTCCCAATCCACCAAGGTTTTTCTCCTAGGTCATTCCCAATCCACGCTGCTACCGTTATCTGTCCAAATGAATTAAAAAAAAAAAAATCATTTTTTGGCTTATAAAACCCGCTGTCCGTCGGGCCCACGATAAGTTCAGTTCAAATTGTGATTATTACGAAAAAGTCGCGATTATTTCAAGTTATCGCGATTTTTTGCGAAAAAAATAACGTAAAAATAGGGTGATAATATCGCCAAACTCAAAAAATCGCGATTTTATGAAATTATCGTGATTATGTCGCGTTTTTCGCAACACTGGTTTGAACGTTCCTTGGTGGAGGGATTCAACACATGGAGGTAAGATATTTGCCTCCAAAATAAAGTCATTCGTGTGGCTAATTTCTCTATTTTTGGGCAAACATTCCTTGCCCTAGGTAGATTTTTCCCTAGAAAAGCCCTAGTTTGCCATAAGATTCAACTTGAGGCTTATTGAAGGCTTCTTGTTGCATCAATTGAGAGTATACATTTGTTGGAAGCCTTTTCTTGGCCTTGTGATCCTAGGTTGACCTATTTACCTTGTTAATTCTCAAGCCCTATGTCACGTTGTGACCTAATTAGGCCTTTTGGAGGATACAAATTGCCTTCTTGTGCGAGCTAAACCTTGTTCTTAGATAGGGTTATCCTCCTTAAGCCTATTTTGTCACCTTATCCCTTGTAGTTGATAGATCCTCTCGGTGACCTAATATAGGGAAGCCTCCCTAGTGGTGAAAGTCCACAAGGAAGCAGGAGGTAGTGGTTATGGTGACAATGGGCCACACCTCATATTGTTGTTCCTTGGTCTAGCTCTTGTCTTGTGAGTTACCCTCACGAAATCTGTTGGACTTTGAGGCAACATTTTGGTGCCGTTGCCAGGGAGGATTTTAGTCAACCTCCTCGTGATCTGAAGATCAAAGATTCACCTTCTTTGAAGAGACATTTTACAGTAATGATCTGGATTCTCTTTTGGTGACTCCAACAAATTCTAACCATGGAAGTAGCTACTCAAACCCTCTTAACTTGTCACTGAAGTGTTAGCTTTTGGTAGGAACAGATAGGTGTAATAGTATCTATGGCATCAAAGAGGCTACAGAACACAATATCTTTTAAGTCTAATTGACCAATTAGATTAATTGACCAATATTAAAATATTTCTTAAGTCTAACTAAGGAAAACTAGTTAATTAAATCATATTAATTGAGGGAAATCGATTTGCTCTAGTGACTTCAAGAAAAGTGAATTAATGGAGTTTAGATGATCTTAGCTATCGATTGAGATGTGATCATGGCCATTGGTTGTCCACCAAAAGATTATAAGAGCAAGGTCGATGGGGTTGGAGATTGGACACAAAACAATAGAGACATTGAGGGAGGCAGTCCGAATCAACCATTTGTAGAGAGCAAGGCGCAGTTCCAGCTAGAGAGAGTCAATAGCAGGGGTTTTCAATAGTGAGAATTTTAGAGAAATTCACAAGAGGTTTTCCAGCATTCCAGTGTGAGGAAGGGGGGTTGAGTTTTCTAGCAAGGAGGTCGTATTCAGCTAGTACGAGTAGCCAATTCCCTAGTGCATGTAGCAAGAGTTGTGTTTCCATTTCCAATTGTTGGAAGAATTGTTGGAAGGAGGTACAAGTAGCTTCAAGAGGCAGAGGGGGGCAGGTCGACTTGCAGGGAGTGAGTCCCGTATGAAAAATCAGAAACACGATTCCTATTGCAACAACTAGAAATAATTCTCCTAATTGTAAAATTAATTCTTAACAATTTATTTGTCGTTTGCTACAACAAATACTAAATCAATCACACTGCAACCTACACAAATAAATTGTGGAAGAAATAAACACTAGAAGAAATATTAGCACACACAGATAAAATGGCAGTTATTTTTGGATCAATGTCCTTGGAAAAACCCAACTCGGGTAAACCGGTGCAATAACTGAGGATTTTATTATTATGCAACAGTAAAATAAACTGAGTACAACTGGATGCCGAAAACAGAGAAATATTGGCAAGAAAATCTAGTGAGGAGAAATTCCTCACTCCATAGGAAAATCCTGACAATGACCTTAGCTCAAATTGAGCTGTCCAAACTGCCTCTGCGTAGTCACCGTGTCACCCTAGCGTAATTGCTGCTGCTCTCAGCTTGGAACAATTTCTCCTCAAGCTTTCTGACCACCTGCTATTTGGGAAAACGTCTCTCCTGGCTTTTGGAACCTCTGCCCAACTTTTGGCACTGAAATTCTGCTTCTCCCTAGCAATTCGATTTTGTCTCTAGAGGCTATTGTGCTACTCTGCGTTAGCCTCACTGTGGCTCCTTTGCCTCTTTGCAAATGCACTCACCAGATTTGGAAATCTTCCTTCGGCTTCACTGTCTCTGCCCCTCTCTCATTGCTTCGATTTCTCTGGCTTTCTCTTCGGAAATTGAATGCTGCTACTCAGGAAATCAATCTGCTCATGAAATCGAACTGCACAAGTGATTTCTCCAAGCCCCATCAACTTCTTCTTATAATCCTCCGTTGAGACTTCAATGGCCAAGATCAGATCTTAATTGATGGCTAGGATTAACTTGAAGTCGATCTGTGTGAGTTTCTAGAACATTCACACCATAACTTAATTAATTCTGATTAATTAGTCATATTCCCTAAGTTTAGACTTAGGAAATATTTAAAAAACAACTAATAATCTAATTAAGTCATTTCTAGGTGGAATTTCCAGAAACAATTTCTGGGTTTTGGAGACATCATGCATTCTAGCCTCTTCACAAAATTTCAAGGCTAGAACACATCCGATGCTACAAAAAATAACGCTCCCCCTTAGCGAGGAATGTGTTCTAGTGTTGTTGCCCCCTGTAGCAACACCCTGTCTTTGCATCATCTCCTGTCACGCTGTTGATGTCTGGTTGCTGCTGCCTACCAACTACTACGCAACTTTGATATCTGCTGCATCTATGCTATTGCTGACCTTGCCGTACTGCTGCCAACACTGCATCTGCATTGCAACTCCCTCTCATCTGCTGCTGTTGCAACTGCAATAACTGCAACTGAGAAGCATCCTAAATACTGAATCAACTATGATCAGCATGATGCATTTGTCTCCCGAGTCCTGACTGCTACTAGCTTTGCTCTGTCTATTGAAGACTCTACGTTGCTGTTGGCTCTGCATTGTGCCAACTACACTACGCACCCCAACATCTGACTGCTGCTAGTTTGCAATTGTCACTCGACCTCTGATTGCATTTACTGTCGCTGATCCATCCTGCTACTAGAAAACTGTGGGCCCCTCTAGCAAGGTACTGATCCAAGAGGTGGACCTCCTCAAGGGTCTTGCCCATTTGTAACACTCCGAGGCTACAAAACCAAGTCACCCCACTTCACTCTTGGGGGTATATTAGCAAATATGGCGAAGTCTTCCTCCAGCCTAGAGGACAACCTATCAATCTCTGCAGATGCTGCTTGTTGGTCTTGCTTCTCCTTTTTGTCTTTCTTCCTAAGGGGACACTTGGTATTGTAGTGACTGAGGTCACCACACCTGAAGCACTTGACCTTTGATAGGTCCTTCTTATTTCGCTGCTCCCCCTGTCCTTGACTGGGACACTTAGATGTGAGGGCCACATTCTCCTCCTCCTTCACCTGCTTTGATTTGTTGTCGCAGCTGCTGATGGAGTTCTTCACTAGGTCTCGTTTCAACTCCACCTGCTGCAAATCGGCCCACATCCTGCCCCACCTTGGAAAGGTTTCTTTGCCCAACTTTGGACAAATACTTGCCATTCCTCGGAGACACTGTTTAGTTCCAATCACACTAGCTCTGTGGGTTGAGGCGTTGCCCCAACAACTGACAATTGGTCCCAGATCTCTTGAATCCTAGTGAGGAAGGGGTCTATGCGTTCCCCTTTTTGCATCCTGGTGCATCTCAACTTCTCCTCCAAGTACATCTTCCGCTGCTCGAAAGTGCCTTGGTACAACGTAGAAAGTGTATCCCACATCTCCTCGGCCATTCCCTGGCCCACTATGTGTGATACAATGTGATCTCGAACACCATCAAGAATCACCCTCTTTGCCCTCACCATCTCCTTCTTGTACTCCTTTAGCTAATCTGCATCCATGGGGATAGCTACCACTGCATCTATTAATGGCTTCAGGCCATATTCATCTAGAAGGAAGGACATCCTTGCCTTCCAGATGACATAGTTGGAAGCACCGTCCAACATGTCCTGATCTCGTAGTTCGACAGTGGCCATCTCAGATAATGTTGAGAATCTCCTCTTCCCTTCTGCTTAGTTGTTGCTAGGCTATTCGCACTCCCTTTTGGAGTGAGAAAAAATTGCTCACAATGACTTTTGCTCAGCAAGGGAATTAAAACTTCTTGAGACTAGAAGTTCCTTGTGGAAAATTCTCCCTTAGTGTGTGCTCTCTTCCTCCCGACACTAGTTCTGCTGTTGCAAAACTGTTGCGTCTGGCTAGAAGTCTGCTCTGCGAAAGATACTGGCTGCTCCCTTTGCCACTTGAAATTTTTTTGTCCCTCTCTCATAAAAATCGATTCTCCTCAAGAACTCAACCTCTTGGCCAAGGTGATTGCGTTGCCTCTGGGGTTTCGATCTTCTGCCCCTCAATGAACAACAAAACTTCCTCTTCCCTCGCTACTGAGCTCTTCGATTGATCATCTGTGCTTTGATACCATGTTAAAAATCGGAAACCCGATTCCTATTGCAACAATTAGAAATAATTCTCCTAAGTGTTAAATTAATGCTTAACAATTTATTTACTGTTTGCTACAACAAATACTGAATCAATCACACTGTAGCCTACACAAATAAATTGTGGAAGAAATAAACACTGGAAGAAATACTAGCACACACACACATAAAATGACACAGTTATTTTTGGACCAATGTCCTCGGAAAAACCCAACTCGGGAAAACCGGTGCAGAAACTGAGGGTTTTATTATTATGCAGTAGTGAAATAAACTAAGTACAACTTGATGCTAGAACTGGCACTCCTATAGAGAAATAATGGCAAGAAAATCTATTGAGGAGAAATTCCTCATTCCATAGGCAAATCTCAACACTTACCTCAAATTGAGCCGTCCAAACTGCCTCTGCGCAGTCACTGCGTCACCCTAGTACAGTTGCTGCTGCTCTCAGCTTGGAACAATTTCTCCTCAAGCCGTCTGACCAACTGATGTCTGGGAAAACGTCTCTCCTGGCCTCTGGAACCTCTGCCCAACTTCTGACATTGAAATTCTGCTTCTCTCCAACAATTTGACTTTGCCTCTAAAGGCCACTACGCTAGAGTATTTAAAGAATACTAGCACACACACATAAAACGACACAGTTATTTTTGGACCAATGTCCCCTGAAAAACCCAACTCGGGAAAACCGATGCAACAATTGAGGGTTTTATTATTATGCAGTAGTGAAATAAACTAAGTACAATTGGATGCCAAAACTGGCAATCCTACAGAGAAATACTGGCAAGAAAATATAGTGAGGAGAAATTCCTCACTCCACAGGCAAATCCCAACTCTTACCTCACCTCAAATTGCGCTGTCCAAACTGCGTCTCCGCAGTCATTGCGTCACCCTAGTACAGTTGTTGCTGCTCTCAGCTTGGAACAATTTCTCCTCAAGCCGTCTGACCAACTACTATCTGGGAAAACGTCTTTCCTGGCCTCTGGAACCTCTGCCCAACTTCTGGCATTGAAATTTTGCTTCTCCCCAACAATTTGACTTTGCCTCTAGAGGCTACTGCGCTACTCTGCGTCAGCCTCACTGTGGCTCAGTGTTACTTGGGAGTGGGAGCGACATTTTCAAAAGCTCCCGGTTTGGGAGCGAATCCCGGAGAGATTTTTTTTTAAAATATATATATATATATATCTATATATATATATATATATATATATATTTTTATATTTTGATACATATATGTCAACAAAAACATGTAGAATGATGAATTAGATATAAAAAACATAAAAAAAAACATAGATTGATCATTGAACCATATCACATCAATCATCTAGAAGTTATAATATTCATCAACCACGTCCACAAGTTAGTCACATACATATTACAACATTTTGAGACTCGTGAGTCATGATTCATCAATCTTAAAGTTTCAACTTCAAGCTTTCAAAATTGAAAATTCAATGTATAACATTTAACATTGTTGATCACCAAAGTTGTACTTGTAAGCTAAATTTAACCATTACAAGATATAATATCTAACTATTAACATGAAATGAAATGTTATAAAATGAATTATGAAATGAAATGAAACAACTTTCACGAAGCATCATATTCATAATTCAGAATCATTACCAATGAGTTATAATTGCCAACTTCAAACTTCAAACTTTCATTGTCACAGTCATATATTGTTTACAAAAAATATCATTATGATATGAAAGAGTTGAGAGTCAAGAGTCAAGACTCAATAGTTATGAAAACTAATAGAAACTAGAAAAGACAAGTAAACTGTAAATCTATTATCTACTAGAGCATGTGGCCCTTGCCACGAGAGTCTATTGTATGAGCAGGTCGTGGTGGTCCTCTAGGAGTCTCTCGCACAGATCGACGACTAGAACTAGAAGGCACATGCCCTCCACGTGAGGGTGTAGATGGAGATGGCGACAACAAAGGAACAAGACTCAGAACTCGAGCACTACTACTAGATGGTGGAGGTGGCATGGCTGCTGCTTCATCTTCCTCCCTTATAAGTTCCTCTTTCAGTTCTTCAAGATGTATAGTGCCATTCTCCAAATTGTCATCCTCTGGGTGGTTGTCCCAAATTTTATATGTTGGATCCTCATAAGCCCGATCACAGTAATGACTCAACAACCTCAAGTTGTAGTGCACATAAACCAAGCTTTCTGCCCGGTTTTCATTGAGTCTGTTTCTTTTCACATTATGTATGAAGCTGTAGGTGCTCCAACACCTCTCTGCAGAAGAAGTATTTACAACCTGTGATAGAACTTTTTTTGCTAATTTTGGCAAAAGTTCATGGCTGCCATATGTTTCCCACCATGTGAGAGCATCAAATCTGTCTCTATCTTCCATTGCATGGAAGGTACCAAACAAACTAGTGCCACTGAAGTATCTGCCTATTTCAAGGCGCACACTAGCGCATTCCTCCCTGTCAGGTATCAACTTTTTTAATGCTTCCAAATATTCTTTAGATACCTCTTCATCTATATGGGGTTTGGTCCTAACTCCACCCCCTGGTGCAAGTTGGCCCAACCAAGATGTGGAGTAGTATTGTGGTGTAAGGATATACGCCAAGCAATGTAGTGGAAGATTAAGTTTATTCCATCGTACACACACACAATCGTGAATCAGTTTGTACAAGTTGGGATCATTGTTATGAACAATATCTTTTATTTGCCCCAACATGGTATCCATCTGCTCATACACCTCGTCAAACACTGGTTTATTTGTATCTGCAAATCGAATCATGTGATAAATGGGCTTGGTGAAATCCAATACTTGCCTCACACGTGCCCAAACCATACCACCAAGAGCGGCCTCCTCCACCAGTTCAAAACCTCGCCTGTCAGCTACATTTGTAGCCCTTTCCTTTAATATCTGCCAATGTGGACTTGATATCATGCTAGCCAATGACTCTCTTACCTTCAAAAGGCGCCTGAAGGTGAGGTAATAGCTACCAAATCTAGTCCTCGCAATCTTCAACAACTCCAATCTTGAGTGACTGCGGAAAAGGCCATGGGTATTGCTATGATTTGTAATAACTTTTATCATTTGTTTGCCTTTCTTGTACAAATCACCAATCCATTTGTATTGTTCATTTTTGTTCTTAACAACATCATGCATCAAAAGGTTCAATGTGTGAACCAAACGCCCAAACCAAAATATGTTGGGGTATTTATCCTCAATAATTGCTCTCGCTGACTTACAATTAGGAGCATTATCATTGATGACTTGGATGACATTGTATGGCCCAATACGGTCAATTGTTTCAAGTACTGCTTTTGCAATGTTGATGTCGGTCTTGAACTTCTCTGAGTAATCATATGCATTTAGAAAGATGGCACCACTAACAGACACAGCAAGAACACTTATCAATGGCTTGCCTTTTACATTTGTCCATTCATAAGATATAATGGACACCCCATGGTTAGTCCAAGAACTTGTCATTCTATTCAAAGAATGTGATATTTTTGCTTTTTCATGATCAAGTCCAACGGTTCTTGCCTTGTCATACCCACGGCTCTTGTATCCTTTATGGGCATCATTTATGGCAGAAACCCTTTTGTGCCAATAAGGTGAGCGAAGAACATTGAATGGTATTCCACATGCATAGAGAAACTTGTAAACTTTTGAATCCACATCATTCCTACCCCCTTCATCAAGGAAATCTGATATGGTTCTACGCCTTAAAGCTGGTGACCCTGTGCCTCCATATCCATTGCCTTGGGAGGATGTTGAAGGAGTTATTTGTGCTTGTGATTGTGAGCTTGGTTCAAAGAAACCCCTTTATTTTTTAGATTTGTATTGGGCTTCCTCCTCTTCCCTTATGTATTTGGCTCTATCTGCTGTTGACACACCTGCACAAGTTTTGAATCCTATTTGTTTATCTTCATCCCATGGCATTTTCCTGTAGAGGTGTTTTCTAGCACGGGTGTATGAACTTGTGTAATTATTGTTGCAATGGGGGCAATGAAATTTAGTGGTTCCACCTCCTTTCCCTGCTTTAGGCCTGTTAAGATATTTCCACAATGGGGTTTGCTCTTGTTAGTTTTTTCAGCTGCTGAATCATGTTCACCCTCCTCCAGCTCCTTCTCATCGGGGTTTTCATCAAATCCACTTTGCCCCCCTTCTTCATCCCCTTCTTCATATTGAACCCTCATTTTCCTACTCTCCAGCACCATAATAACTAGAAAAGGAACCAAGAAGAAGAAAATGCCAAGAAATATAACCATGATGTTTGAAATTTGTAGTTTTGAATCTGCAAAATTTAATAAAATGGAATAGGAATGGGAATGGCCTAATGGGAAACCGAAATAGAGAAAAATTTATTTATTTATTTAGAAATTAGGAGTAAATTAATAAACATTAAAAAAAAATTGCTAACCTACCTCAAATGCGCCCAAGACTCCTTGCTCCTTGCTCCTTGGCACCTTGCTCTCAGTCTCTCTCCTTGCTCTCAGTCTCACTCAAGTCACAATGAATCATAAAAGCCCTCCCTCCCTCATTATTATAAAAAAAAAATCGATTTTTTAGCCGCGCGATTTTATTTTATTTTTTTTTATCTTTTTATTATTTTTATTTATTTAATTTTTTCCCTGCCGAATTCGCTCCCGGCCTCCGTGCGCGTCGCTCCCAAAGTCACTCTCGGATTTGGCAGGGAGTGCAATTTTTTTTATCGGGAGCGTGCTCTCAATCCGCTCCCGCCTGGAGCGCTGATTGGGAGCGGGATCGGGGGGGGGGGGTTGCTCCCTCACAACACTGCTGTGGCTCCTCTGCCTCTCTGCAAATGCACTCACCGGATCTAGAAATCTTCCTCCAATTTCACTATCTCTACCCCTCTCTCACTGCTTCGATTTCTCTGGCTCCCTCTCCGGCAAATGAATGCTTCTACTTAGGAAATCGATCTGCTCATGAAATCAAACTGCACAAGTGATTTCTCCAAGCCCCATCGACTTCTTCTTATAATCCTCTGTTGAGACTTCAATGACCAAGATTAGATCTTAATTGATGGCTAGGATTAACTTGAAGTCGATCCATTTGAATTTCTAGAACATTCACACCATAACTTAATTAATTCTGATTAATTAGTCATATTCCCTAAGTTTAGACTTAGGAAATATTTAAAAAACGACTAATAATCTAATTAAGTCATTTCTAGGTGGAATTTCCAGAAACGATTTCTGGGTTTTAGAGATCTCATGAATTTATCGATATTTGCCATAAAGTAATTTACAAAAGACAAATAAATTGCATAAGTTAGAAGATAAATATCCTATATCTGCAATTGTGGAAATTTCACACGAAGGAATGATGAGTCTCTTGGTACTCCTTTTATGGACAAAGTAAGTATGAGAAGGAGGGTTAAACCTTGGATTCAATATTTATTATTCCATGAGCCTTTTGAATTATGAAAATATCTTAGGGTAACACAACCCTCTGCCAACAAATCATGAGTGGACACCCCTATGCTACGACACGAAGTTTGAAGATCCTAAGAAGCATATTGATGAGTTTGAAAGGGCTTGCTCTTCTAACCTCATTAAAGAGAAACAAGAAGTTATGGTCATGACTTTATTTGCCTTATCACTAAAAGTCTATGCTAAAAACTCGTTCATGACCCTTCCCGAGAAATCCATTTGCTTATGGAATGACTTCATCAAGGCTTTCTCCTTTAGGTGGATAGAAGAACAAAGCATCATTGAGCTATACAAGGATTTCCTCCTAGTACGGAAATGATCCAGGTGGATATTGGTGGCCACCCGCTAATTCCACGTGGATCCCCTCTAGTGATTCTTTCAGTTTCCTTAATTATAGCATAGTTTACCTATTTTTTAGCAGTTTTTCGGTCCTAAACTTCCGAAGCCGTTTTGGAGGCCCTAAACGACGTTTTTTGGGAAATCTACTGCCAGCGATTTATTGTTCTAAAAAATCGTCTTTTCTGTCGTAGTCCTCAGGAGAGATCTTTCCAACGGGCTATCATGCGCGTCAAACGGAGATAAGACGACCAATTCGCGACCCCGGGAAGTTGATGTACCAACTTACCCAAAAACGGGGCCCACAATTTGGCGTTTCATCTTCCAGGGTTAGGTTTTGGAATGTGAAGGGTTTTTCCATTGTTTCTCAACAATAAATAGGCCTTCGAGCCTCATTTGTAACACAGTTCAGAGGCATGAAGCCACACATCTCTTCTCAGAGATAAGCTACCATCGCCCTAGCTGGTTTATTTCTATTTCCGGTTGTAAGCATATTTCAGTATTTTCCATTAATGAAATGAAGTATTATTTCCGCTGCATCTTTGTGTATATGGTTATCTCTGTATTTTATTGCGTTCCTGTTTGAATCTGGATCAGGAAAGGTGACATTGAAACTATTAGGGAGTTCAATCAAAGGTTCAATAGCATAGTTGCCTTGATACCTGAGAAATTGAAGATCCCTGATGCGCTGATCCTTTCAACTTACCTCTAGGCATTAGTTGGAGAAATTGCATACCTAAGAAGGGACAAGAAACCTAAGACTATTTTTCATGCCCAAGATGAAGATCTTCAAACCTGTGAAATTCTAGAATTAGAACAAGTCAAGCTTGAGAAACTTTTTGTGCCCAATAATGATGATTTTATCAAGGATCTTGAAAAACGCTTTGAAAATCTAATGCTTGTTTTATTGAAAAATTATAGTACTATGATATCCCTGGTCAATAAGATAGAGGAGGAACAAGTTGAAAAGGATTCACCCTCCCATGAAATCTAGGAGGAAATCAACATTGATGCACCAATTATCTTGTACATTAGACAATTTGATGGAGGACATCCTCCATTCTTTATAACTCTTAAGATAAATGGTTGCCTCCTTTATAATTGCATGCTTGACTTTGGATCAACGACTAACATAATTCCATTAAAGATCATGAAGCAATTGGGCTTGGATATCTCAAGATAGTACACGAATGCTGTGGGATTGGTTCTAAACAAGTCAAGGTGTATGGAATTATAGAAAATCAGTCTATCAACTCAGAGGGACACCCTAAAAAGAAAATCACCATGGACATAGTCATCATTGATATCATTGACACTTGGGGAATGTTGCTATCTAGGAAATGGGCATCTATGATTGTAGGAACCATCCAAATGAATATGCCCCACATTAGAATTCCCATGGAAGAGAATTCATATGCCATTATAAGTAGAAATCCATCCACTTGACCTTTTGATAGAATGCCTCTGTGTAACTACTAATGAGGACCTAGAAGAAGACTGTGGATGTGGATAACGAAGGATATCTCAAAAGGTTTATGCCCTTGAGCCAAAAGCTGAAGGAGTATGGACCATGTATTTTGATGGGGCATGCTCCAAGTCGGATTCAAGAGCAGACATAGTTTTGATATCACCCTCCAAGACGCACATTTTGTTTTCCTATAGGTTATAATTCAATTGTACAATGTGGCTGAGTATGAAGCCTTACCTTTGGGTCTAGACATAGCCCTAGGCAAAGGGAATTCAACATCTAAACGTCATAGGGAACTCTGACTTGATTGTATCTTATTAGGTCAAGGGATCCTCAATGTCAAAAATGAGAAGCTCGAGAGGGACAAGAACCAAATATTACACATGATAGAAGGATTTGAAACATTTGGCATTATCGTTGTACCAAGAGATGAAAATTTCATCCATGTTACTATCTCCTAATGATGAGGTTGTAATGACCCACCTACAATTACAAATAGAATGTGAATATTAGCAAGCATATGATAGCTACATATGTATGAACTACATGTATTGCACTAGTATACACACTGGCTAATATCGAAAATGCTAAGTTTATGTTGATAAATCGATTATCGAAATAAATTCCTAACTCACCATAATATAATAAATATATCAAGTAGGGCCTTGATATGTCTGCCACCCTTACATATATATATATATCCTTTAAATAAAAAAATATATATATAATAAAGATACTGAAATATAAATTAAATTTTATTAAAATAACTAAAAATATTTCATTTATATGTTAAAATAAAGTAGTTGTTTAAACCTATAAAAATAAACAAATTAATTAAATAGAAATGTAATTAAAATAAAATATTACTAATTCCTTACTCGATAAAGGAACCATTCAACGCTTCATTTAAATGAAGAATATAACCGCCTCGAGCCAAAAAAAAGAGAAAGGAAGGGTTGAGATTCGAGAAGGTAGGAGGATGATAGCGAAAGGAAACGAGAGTCGGTGGAAGGGAGGAGGCTGACAACAAGGAGGTTGGAAGGAGGTGGATTTAAACATATAAGGGAATGGAGGAGGCGATAACAGGGGGAGTATTAGAGAAACAAGAGAGAAATTCCCAACAGAGCCACAAAGAGAGATTGAGCCTGATTTTTCTTGGAATTTTTGGGCATAGGGGCCATAAGATTTGTCTTCTGGATTTGGGGACTGTATAGGTAGACCCTAGATAGGTTGGGAGGAAAAAGGGCGGTTTGGTAACTGCAACAACGGGAACAACTACGCTCCAAAACACCTTCAACCGACTTACAAGTATTCTCTTGCAAATTTAAATTTTTCTTTAAATTCCAGTTACTGTCTGGTTAAAATTGCAAAGTTAGGGCTTCACAAAGGTCACTCAGGAAATTTTACAATGGAAGTCATCTTTGGGTTGTTGAAAATTGGGGCAACTATGGGATGAATTCCCCATAGGAACCCTAGGAAAATCCATGTTGCCCCAAAGAAGAATTCAAATTGATCAACGAAAAATATTATTATCATTTAATGTGGCACAAAATTAAGCAAACATTTATTAAGAAAAAAATATAACTAAATGTTATTATGAGCAAAATTTTAATTGAAGTATTTCCCTCCAAACTCTAAAGTATTTCTTTGGCTCCCATTCGATTTTTAGGAAGGCGGTAAATAGAAGATTAATCTTCAGCCCTAAGAGCAATTCAAATCTCACTATGGTAAAAAATCTGAGGTTACATTTCTATGAAATGGTGCAAATATCTATGGCTCGTGTTGTTTTTCCTGGGGCTTGCATACTTCAATGTGGCATCACATTACAGTTTTGCTCGCATTCTCTTTTGCTGTAGCTCACAGTGGCCCACATAAATATTACTATGGCTCGATTTATGACTTGTGGCTTGCTCCCATTCTTTGTGGTTCGGTCTACAGTAGCTCACATCTATCTATGGCTCATGGCTCATACGAAAATACTTGTGGCTCGCTCTTATTTCTTTATGGTTTGCACCGCACTCTATAATTTGTGATTTGATTTGCATCCTTTCTATGGCTTGCATAAATAATTCTACGACTCACATTTTATGAATGGTTGGTTGACATAATTTTGTGAAGGCTCACATTATCTTAATGGTTCAGATCACTATTTCTGTTGTTCACATTATCTCAACGACTCAGATCTATTTATTTGAGGCTCGCATTACAATGGTATGTCTTACTCCGTGGCTTGCACTCCCATCTGAGGCTCACACTCTTTTCGTTGACTCGCATGCTAATTATCAATTGGCTCACTTATTATCTATGGCTCACATCTGATTTTGTATGGCTTGCATCTGTTGTAGCTCGCACATGTATCTTTGTATTATATAGACAATGGCTTATGATAGTGTATCTTTGATGTCTCTATAAGACAATGATCTATATGACTATGAGACAATGATTTATATAACCGTGAGACAATGTTCTATGTGACAATGACTTAGAGATATGGTGTTGACTTTGACATGGTAGTAAACCTTGACATAACAGTAACCTAGTATGATAGTGACATTTGATATGGCTCTAACCTTGTATGACTATGACAGTGACCCTGTTGCATAACAATGATTTAGATATATACAATGACTTTGTTGATGGTGACTTTGATGTGTGAACAATGCCCTTGATATGACAGTGATTTCGGTACTCTCGATGGCACCTTGATGTTTGACAGTAAACCTATATGACAGTGATCTCGACATTGACCTTAACATGGCAGTTTACTTTGGTGAATGATAGTGTGTTCATAACAATGATGATAGCTGTGGATGGAAGAATTATGATAGTCATGTATGGTTCGAGGATGATATGACAGTGATGACAAAAATTCTATGACAGCAACAACGACAATGATGTATGCCATGCTCTTATAACAATATGATATGGTCTGCTGTTGGATTGGCCCTAGATTACCTAAAGTGATTGATGATGATGTATCATGATATTTGTACATTATATCTCAACTGAACATTTGATGAATATCTAATTGAAGAAGAATTTGGTTGGGTTTACCCCCTTGTGGGGTTTTGCTTTGGTCTCTGACCTAAATCTTAGTGTCTCTATTGTATGTTTTTCTTCTATTGTTCTTTATTGTCCCACTGCATTGTTGATGTTATTGTTCTCTCTACATAATTGTTAATTATGATATGATGCTATGGGGTTAATGTTATATGAAAATGTTGAAAAAGTTTGAAAATGCAATTATCTCTAGTAGAGGCAATTATCTCTAGCCCTAAAAATTAAGATGGTATTAGAGTTGGCCTGAAGAAAAGTCATTGAAGGTCACCCACATGAGGAGTGGCGTTCATATGGAAAAAGGTGTGGGTTCTACAAAATTGGAACCCTAGTGTGTTTATGATCCGTGAGAAGCCATTGAGTCATTCAAGTACCCGTGACAAATTAAGAAACCCTAGATGGGCTAGTCTCTCAATAGGAGATGATATGATACAAATCCAATGATCATCTTGTACATTGATAGTCGGGCTTGGAAGGATCTAGAATGAGAATACTGGTGGTACTCAAGAAGATGCATTTCTTTTGAAGACGACATTGAAATATAGTGGATGGTTTGTGGTGCAAGATCAAGAGGGAGTTGATAGCTTCCTGCAATCCTCATTAAAGATAAGTACTTTCAAAGCTCATGTTATTTCTTTGTGACACTGCTCTTGTTTAAATTTATCATTTTAGACTAATTCTTCTTGCATGAATATTTGAATGCTTCTTTCACTAACTTCTTGGATGAGGATGTGATCAAGGAAAGCAGATCTTGAGGATTATCAGGATGAAAAATAGTGTAGAAAGAGTAACCTCCATGAGGGAGTTGGTGCAGGAAGAGTAAGCTCAAAGAAGAAGCTGGTGCAGCAAGAGGAAGCCCCAAGAGGAAGTTGGTGCAGGAAAATGAAGAAGCCACTCTCATATCTAGGGAGAAAGATAGTCCTGCCTCATCACTAGGTACACTATCATTATGTTTATTTACTTTTCTATTATTGCGCTTGCTCTTGTTTTGGGCTCTACAGGTACATTAGATGGATGTTAGGACCAAGTCTTCAATATTGAGTTTGAGGAGGATGTAGAGCCATCCTACGATTAGCGTGGCAATAGACAAAAGCCCAAACCTCGGAGGAAGGATTTTAGTCTCCCAGGATGATAGCTATGATTGAAGAGACTTCATATTTAGAGGGAGTAGACTGTTAGGTTGAATGCAACAATCTGATAAAATGATAAGAGCAATATGTCCTTCATGCAAGGACCATTCTAGATGACAAGACGCAACAATCTCAGATGCTTCCATGATATTAAGTTCAACAGTGATAAGGAAGATGCTATCAGAGGGAGAAGATTATAGCTCCTGTTGCTAGATGCACTATTATCAGATGTGTATAAAGTTGGATTTCATCATGATGTACTTAAGGAAGGAGCATAATCGGGACTACCTCAGAGCTATGAGTCACATAAGATGAGACTCATGTTTACAGATTGAAGAAAGTCCTGTATGGACTCAACCAAGTCCCCTAGGCTTGTCATGCTTGGATTAATGATCATTTGATGCGAACTTCAACCTCTCTTAAGGGTTGAAGGTATGCCTTTGATATTTGGTTTTACATGCTAATAATTCATTTTTGGCAAGATCAATGCGAGAGGGAGTTGACCTCTGAGCCCAAGGTGATCCACTTCTTGAGATTAAAAATGTAACAGAGAGATGATGAGGACTTCCTTGTCAAAGGAAGTATTATGTCAGAGACTTCGCATGATGGATTATACTGAAGCAGGTGAGAGAGACTCCACCTCAAATTCATGTTTTATGAATCCTATGATGAGCTGGCAGCGAGATGGACCCTTACTTTGCATTATGAACTTTGAGCCTGATAGAGCCTAGACATGTATTTTGGATTGTTGCCAAACATGTGAAACTATTAATCATGGGATGAGACACACAACTAGAAACTTGATGGATACACCAATGCTTACTGACATTGAAAATGTTGTTGATAGGAAAAGCACATTTGGGTGCTGCTGTACCTTGGGATCTGCCATGATTTCCTGGATGAGCCAGAAGCAGAAGTTTGTTAATTTGAGTATGACCGAGGCAGAGAAAATTGTTGCTAGCATGGCTAGCTACGAGGCAATTGACTAAGAAAGATCTTTGGAGAGTCGTTGGAGCATTTTATGGACATGACTGTGATATATCGCGATAATATGAGTGGGATATGACTTTCAAAGAATCCTGTGTTTATGCTTGGTCCAAGCACATTGAGATTAGATATCACTATATCCGGGATATGATGCAGAGTGGAGCCGTAAGACTACATCACATTTCGACTAATGAACAAATAACTAACATTCTTACCAAGCCTTTGCTGAAAGGGAAGTTCTTGGTCTTCAAAGAGCAACTTGGACTGATTGATGTGACCCTTTTGGGAAGTGGTCACGACTGATAGAGAACATTGAGCTATGCTCTTCCTTCCTGTTTGAGCTCCCGGGGTGGGAATGGAGTTGAAGAGCTCTTGAGGTTGAGGGAACTCATGGACAATAGGATAGACTGTGATCCTTCCCTCTCATAGTAAGTGGTGTCCTGCTTATTGTCACTGCAGGGTGTGTGTGACCCTTGTCACTTATGGCAAGTTAGGTATCCTCCCCATGTTAAAGGATACAAGTTTTCTACCACTTGATTCTTGAGGGTCAAGGTGGGAAGATCAATGGAAAATAGGATAGCTTTGATCCTTACCACCCATGGTAAGTAGTATCTTCTCTATTGTCATTGGATATAGAGTGGCAGATTGATCTCCCCTAGATGATTCTTCTACTTTAGATAGAGACATCATTGTAAAACTGATGATTGGAGGAGAGACAAGTTGAAACGAGATGTGATGAGATGGATGACTTGCTGATGCAGTTGAGATGAAGATCGTGGAACTTGACCTGGAGGCCAGTAGGGTTTGAAGGATCTTTAATCGATCTCCCCAACCATCGGTTGTCAATTATTGTTCTTCTATGAGACGAGACGAGATGAGACATGATGCAACATCTGAGATGAGACTTATGATGTAGATGGAAATTCCTCCCTAGTTGAGAAGGAGTGTTGAAAATTGGGGCATCTATGGAACAAATTTCCCCATAGGAACCCTAGGAAAATCCATCTTGCCCCAAAAGAAGAATTCGAATTGATCAAAGAAAAATATTATCATCATTTAATGTGGCACAAAATTAAGCAAACAATTATTAAGAAAAAATATATAATTAAATGTTATTATGAGCAAAATTTGAATTGAAGTATCTCCTTCCAAACTCTAAAGTCAACTTGACTCTTTTGGCTCCCATTCGATTTTGAGGAAGGCTATAAATAGAAGATTAATCCTCATCCCTAAGAGCAATTCATATCTCACAATGGTAAAAGTCCAGAGGTTACATTTCTATGAAATGGTGCGAATATCTATGGCTTGTATTGTTTTTCCCGCGGCTCGCATACTTCACTGGGACATTGCATTATAGTTTAGCTCACATTCTCTTTTTCAGTAGCTTGGTGTGGCCCACATACATATTACTGTGGCTTGATTTATGACCTATGGCTTGCTTGCATTCTATGTGGATCGCTTTAATGTAGTTCACATCTATCTATGGCTCTGGCTCATACTACATACTTGTGGCTTGCTCTTATTTCTTTATGGTTCACACCACACTCTATAATCTGTGACGTGACACATCCTTTCTATGGTTCACATACATAATTCTGTGGCTCACATTTTATGAACGGTTCGTTGACATAATTTTGCGGAGGCTTACATTATCTCAATGGTTCATATCACTATTTATGTGGTTCACATTATCTCAGTGACTCAGATCTATTTGTTCGAGGCTCGCATTACAATGGTATGTCTTACTCTGTGGCTTGCACTCCCATTTGAGGCTTGCACTCCCATCTGAGGCTCACACTCTCTTCCTTCACTCACATACTAATTCTATGTTGGCTCCCTTATATCTATGACTCACATCTGATTCTGTATGCTCACCTCTATTGTAGCTCACATATGTATCTCTGTAATATATAGACAATGGCTTCTGATAGCGTATCTTTAATGTCTCTATAAGACAATGATATATATGGCAATGAGACAATGATTTATATAACAATGAGACAATGTTCTATTTGACATTGACTGGAATCTATTTGAGAATGACTTAGATACATGGCGTTGACTTTGACATGGCAGTAAACCTTGACATAACAGTAACCTAGTACGATAGTGACATTTGATATGGATGTAACCTTGTATGACTACGACAATGACCATGTTGCATAACAATGATTTAGATATATGCAGTGACTTTGATGTGTGAACAATGCCCTTGATATGTCAGTGATTTCGGTACTCTCAATGGCATCTTGGTGTTTGACAGTAACCCTATATGACAATGATTTCGACAGTGACCTTGATGAAATGACCTTAACATGGCAGTGGACTTTGGTGAATGACAGTGTGTTCATAACAATGATGATAGATATGGATGGGAGTATTATGACAATGATGTATCGTTTGAGGATGATATGACAGTGATGACAAAACCTCTATGACAACAACAACGACAATGATGTATAGCGTGCTCTTATAACAATATGATATGGTCTGCTGTTGGATTGGCCCTAGATGGCCTAATGTGATTGATGATGATGTTTCATGATATTCGTACATTGTATCTCCGCTGAACATTTCATGAATATCTAATAGAAGAATATTTGGTTGGGTTTTCTCCCTTGTGGGGTTTTGCCCTAGTCTCCTACCTAAATCATGGTGTCTCTATTGTATGCCTTTCTACTATTGTTCTTTACTGTTCCGCTGCATTGTAGATATTATTGTTCTCTCTACATAATTGCTAATAATGATATGATGCTATGGGGTGAATGTTATATGAAAATGTTGAAAAAGTTTGAAAATGCAATTATCTCCAACAGAGAACAATTGAGCCCTAAAAGTTAACATAGGCTTACAATATCCAATAATCAAGAACATTGGCATGTCTTTCAGGATGACAAAAATAGTGGGTTTTCTCCAAAATGATGCCCCTAATCAAGATGACCCCAAAAATGTAGAAAAAGAAATATCTATGGAGAAGGGATTTGTCATAAATAATAGGAGTAAAGTTAAGGAGAAAGTAAATGAATCACCTGATATTGTAGAAATCAACCTAGGCTCTGAATCGTCTCCCCAAATGGTCAAGATAGGTAAAGAATTATAAAAAGATGAAAGGGTTGAGTTAGAAAAACTTCTGAGAGATTTGAAAGTTGTTTTTGCTTGGTCATATCAAGACCTAAAAGCATATAGCCCCGAAGTTATCCAAGACAATATTCCTCTCGAAGAAGGGGCTAAGCCCGTGAGACAAAAATTAAGAAATATAAACCCCAAGTTGGCCCCCTTGGTTAAAAAGGAGCTTCAAAAGATGTTGGATGCCAAAATTATTTCCCCCATATGACATTCTTCATGGGTATCCAACCCTGTTGTCACCAGGAAAAAGACCACAACTATTAGGGTATGTGTGAACTTTAGGGACCTAAACCAAGTGTGCCTCAAGGATAATTACCCCTTACCGAACATGGAAAACCTCTTGCAACGAATCAACGGGTCTAAAATTATGTCTATGCTTGATGGGTTTTCGGGATATAATCAGGTGTTAGTGAAAGAAGAGGATCAAATGGAGATTGCTTTCCCAACCCCGAACCTACAAATATCTTAGGATGCATTTGGATTATTAAATGCTAGATCCACTTTTCAAAGAGCAATGGATTTTGCCTTCCTTGACCTTATCAATATTATTATGGAAATATCTCAAGATGACTTCATTGTGGTGTCTATGGAGAGATAAGACCATTGCAAACACTTGAGGAAGGTGTTCGAGAGGTGTAGAAAGTATAACATATCATTGAACCCTAATAGGTCAATCTTTCGAGTTGACTAGTGTAACTTCTGAGGACATATTGTCTCTAAGGAGGGGATTAGCATTGATCCTGAAATAATTGATTATATCAAGAATATTTCTCCTCCGAAGGACAAAAAGGATTTGAAGTCATTCTTTGGAAAAATCAACTTCATAAGACGGTTCATCTTGAACTTCGCTGAAATAGTTAGACCCATCAATGATTTGTTGAAGAAAGATGTTTCGTATACTTGGGATGAGAAGAGGGCTAAATCGTTTGAAGAAATTAAGTAAAGAATAGTCTCAGCCCCTGTCTTGGTGAACCCTTATTATTCCAAAGATTTTATTATTTACTCATTTTCATTTGAAGGTACATTTGCTGGGGTATTAATGCAAAAGGATGATGAAGGGAATGAGAAACCGATAATGAGCAAATCACTACGGGATGCTGAAGTTAGATACACTCTTACTGAAAACATGGTTAAAACAACAAACAAAGAGATGATGTCAACCCTAGTTTTAGGGTTTAACATGCAATTAATGCTATATGTTACTTTATTCAAATCATTAAATGCAATCCGTAGGGCAACTACACATCAAAATACAATTGCTAATAAATATAATTTCAAGAAAAACCCTAACCTTAACCCTAGATACTCAGAAACTAGAGAAGAGAGAGAAAATATAGAAAGATAAGGGGTTGATCAACACCTACTAGACTAGTGCCTTTATCTAATTGGGCAATGGAGTTTTTTAGGGCAAAACCTATGATGAGGGCGAGAGAAAGATTAAAACTATCTATACTTACAAACCCTAGAGACTTCCTCAATTGAGATATTTTAAGTTTAGGAGATGCATATATCAAAGTTTTCTTGAAAAATTCAAGGAAAACAATTTTACATGCCATGAAGAATCAAGAATTCAAGGGAAATATTTAACATGGAACACATAGAAACCCTAATTCACATAATATAACATGCAAAATGGGAGAAGATCAACAATAAACTTACAACATTCCACATGAATCTCTTCAAAGAATCCCAAAGAAGTCACCCCATGCAAACATCCCCTTCCCAAGACAATTCACACCATAAAGATCACATTGTGTCAGAGTAGAAAGAGGACAAGAGCTATTGTGCACTTCTAAAGAGAGAGGAGTGTGATGAATGATGAAGATGAATTAGTGAGTGAGACTCCCCTCTATTCATATGAGGGTAATCAAGCCTCATTTCATGAATTTTACAAGAAAAATCCCTAAAACAAGTTTTCTTGAGCACTCAATTAGGTCAAAGGTCACAAGCCAACCTCGAGATAGCTTTAAAACATAATAATAGGCCAAAAAACAATCCACACACATGGGAAAAATTGCTGTCCAACATGATGTCATCCTCCAAGAATGGTCAATAATGTATCAAATAAGTGAGGTCATGGCCCAAGAGTGCTCCTCCCTCCAAGAAAACCTCAAAGTGCATGTGTACATCTCTAAAATGCACCTCCTCCACCATGACATCATCCGAAGGGAGGCCTACGTCACCTTTCCAAGGCATGTAGGAGTGACATGTTACCATCCAGGGCAAGCGTTGGCATCAAAGAAGAATGTGCTAGCCCTCCCAATTTATCTTAGTGATAACCATCCTCATCTGGGCTCCGGAACAAGGCATCGCCCACAAACAAGGTAAAGTTTAGTGTGGAGGTGTCTTGGGTCCATCTGGGAACATCATTAAACGAACAAATGCTTAAGCTTTCAAGCTCGACATTTTAGCATTTGGAGGCACATCAAGAGGTGTAGAATTATGTAGAACTTTCTCTATGCCCAATACTCATTGACAGAGGGGCAAACTTGGGACCATAAAGTCATATTTGTTCTTAGAACAGGGAAAAGTACCCCCCTAAAAGGTCTTAGAGAGAAGCCAAGCCAAGCCATCCCTTAAGGAATCTTTGTTGCACATGTGATACCAACTAAAAAAAACCTCTCAAAATCAAGTGAGATCAACTTCATTGGGGATAGAAAACCATTAAAACATCATAGTGGACCATACCTAGTGCTAGGTTCACATAAATACTTCACACAAAACTCACTTTCAAATGTTTAATTAGCTTAAGACCGGTAGACGAGTTACCTCCATTTTGTAGGGATGATTAGGTCAACGACCCTATTAGGTGTTTCCAGCCTCCAAGGGGAATGATATGTCCCATGTTAACCCATCAATATATAGGTGTGTGTGATAAGGTGGCCATGGAGTCGGAAAGACTTCTAGGAAGATGCCACAACCAAGAGACCCACTAATGGGGGGGGGGGTTCCAACATCCTGAGTGTAATGATGTATTGAGGGAGCAATCAGGGAGGCATGAGTTACCGCTTTCCTTGACCTTCTTTTTCCACCCCTATGGTGCACCTTTTGCTTTAATGATTTATCTTTCTTTGATGCATAACTTAGGAGCCCAAGCTTGCTTTGCTCTTTTGCAATACCCCTTTAAGATGTAGCTCATTGGGGTTGGGACATTCAAGAGTTCCTTTATTTTAGATTAAGCATTAAATGCTTGAAGAATTGGGTGATGGATAATGAAGGGACTAGAGCTCATGCTAGGCTTTTGCCCGTGTGCTAAGTTCCAACCATCTTTTGCATTTTGCATTTTTTTCTATTGTGGTTTTACATGCTTTTATCGTTCTTTCAACTGCATCAACCTTCAAGGTCAAGTTTTCAGGCTTTTACTCAAGGATTTGTTCTAGGGTGCTAATCTCAATGACCAATGGCTATCAACCCAGAGTGTTGGAAATAATACTGGGAGGGGGGGGGGGGTTGAATCAGTATTATCAAATCAAATACTTTTTCATTTTCATACTCAGATATGTATACGCTACTTCAGATATGTTAGCCCGCGTATATACGCAACTGTGTCTAAAGAAACCAACGTATATTAGAGAACTTATAATTCCATTAAATGTTAATCATTAATTAGTGCATCAGAACTTTATTAACCATATGAATAGTAAATAGATGCAGTAAAACAGAATAGATTATCACACATAAGAAGCACACATGAACACCATGATGTAAGGTGGAAACCCAATGTGGGTGAAAACCAATTGCTGCAATTCGTCTCTATCTCCTTTTAATTAGAAACTTCTTTCTACAATGATTCTGTACTGGTGCAGTCTTATACTAGTACGCAGGCTGCTACCTGCAGAAGGCTACAACCTTCTCTTGTTCTCCAGCTTCTCTTGGAAGGGAGCTACAACCCCCTTAGCTCTTGTACTAGCTGAGGTACTAGTACGTAGGTGCTGACCTACAAAAGGCTACAACCTTCTCTTTTTCTTCCAGAGACCACGTTTCATAAATTTTCAGACTGGATCCATGAATAATATCAATCAAACATCAATTATATCTGTATCAACCAATCTCCTTTGTACAAACCACTATTGAATCAACTAATCACTTCTCAGAATGCTGTAACCAGAAATCAGTAACAGTAACCAGACACCAATTCTGAACCCAGAACACTGTAGCAATAAACAGAGGTAGTTAAAACAGATTTCATGAAACATACGCTACTTCAATATGCAGAAACTTGCGTACATACGCAGCTGTATCAAGCCCAACCAGCGTATATGCTGTCTTCACTTGCTGAACCCGCATGTATACGTGCTTCTGATGTGCCGAACCTACGTACAGATCTATAAAAGATAATTTATCCTTTTCACTTAATCAGATTATCAGACATCAGTTATACCCAGATTATCAGATTTATAGATCTAATCATGCGCCAATTATAACAGATCAAAAATGACACAATGATGCTACTATTCAAGCCTTAAGATCTTGACCCATCAATAGAACTTATCCATCTTTTAGCGCTCAGGTTCCTCCTTGGTTTAGATCAAGCAATGCACCATGACCCAATTCTAGATCTTGCTCTTCATAAGATATTCAATACTTCCGTTCATGCCTTTGCCCAATGATCTCCTTCCCCTTTTATAGTCTTAGGCCTTACTCAATACCATGGTCCAAAACCATTTAGAACCAATACTAGGGCCCCAATACCTGGGTTCAACACTTAGGACGCAATACCAAGGTCCAAAACCATAGGTCCAAATATAACGGACTAAATACCATGGACCAAAAATAAGTTTTCCCACATGTACGCGCTTTTCTTTGCATGAAAGTGCGTGGATACGCATACGCCACTTTTATCGGTAATCCAGCGTGTATACGCGACTTTGTTAAAAGGAACCTGCGTATATCTCTTTTTTCTTTCACTTTGAGAGCTTGAACTGTGATCTGCCATTTGAGTGAGTTGCCATCAAGGATAACACCTGCGTCATAGTGCCAAACCTGTGACATAATGCCAACACAGAGAATTAAGATGGATAATCGAGAGAGAGGGATAGTGGTAAGTATGGATTAGCTTGGACACATTATATCAATTAGTGCCATTCTGAAACTGCAAGGCCTTAGGGAGGTCCTACTAGACTAGAGTCAAAGACTAATCTCCCAGGTGAAGTGTGGGAATAAGGATACAATTGAGAGCAGTCAATCATCCACTTTGCCCTGGGATTCATATTAATATGGCCATAACATTAAATGAAAGCACATGGTTGCTAGAATGGTTAGAATACCTACTAATAGATGACCTTGTTACCCACTTTTGATGGGTACCCCGAGGAGAGCTTTTCTCCTATTCATCTTCTTCTAGTCGATAGCCAACAACCGCCAACAACCACTTTGTAGCCGATGTGACGTGCCACTTTATCTCTACCACGTGCATCAATTGTATGTTGTCTCGCCCATTTGTCAAGAGCACATGTTAGAAGGTGGGTAATCTGACCCAAAATGTATGTTTTTCATTGTGCAAATGGGTGCTTATGCTTGTTTTTCATTTGGGCATCATGGGTATGGATTATTGGGTGACTTGGAAGAAAGAAGGGCTTTGACCGTGGTTTTGTTTCCTCACCTTAAATGAGGGGTTAAGCATCGTGGTTTTGTTCCCTCACCCTATTGGCCTATGGCTTTAGGAAGGGCACTACTTGGGAAACCCCGATTTTGGTAGCGTGGTCCCGTTTTCCCATTCCATATTCTTCACTCCACTTCGCATATTACAAGCTCTATTCCACAATTTCCCTTCTTTGGGTTTTGTTGTCGCTCAAATTGTACGGGTGAATGCGACAACGACTCAAGGCAGGGGCTGTCACACTGATCCCTGCCCTCTCCGTTTTAGCTGTCTCCCTACAACAGACTATGGGGGGTGGTCCCTATGAATTGTGTGAATGAAGGACTTTGTTGGGAATTGACTAGTCTAGGAGACACAACTGAATGGCCTAACAACCTGGTTCATGGTGATTCACAAGTTTAATTATCAACACAATTTGATTAGATTATTGGAAAGACCTGTGCCTTATGGAGTCGAATTACTTGCAAAATATAAATTATTTACCAAGTCATCGGATGAACAGTTGCTACTTAGGATGCACACTATCCTATATGAAATGCGACACCTAGATCTAGGTGAAATGCAAACTCTTGGTTGATTTTAAATTAGATGCCTATCTAAATGAACCCTTTCTCTCAGCTGTTTAGAAGCTAGTCTCAAGTGTAGGTTGTGGAGAGAAACCCAGGGAAAGATAGCAAAGACTATATTAACGATACCTCCCTTGGAGTTCTAACCACCCGATGCCTCCGGCGCTGCAAACGCTGTGGCTTTGATGACTACAGGGTCACCGTGTTAACCACAAGTAAGGGTCTGGGCTTTGCAAGCTAGCCGAGAGGTGGTCCTATCATCTTTCAAGCAAGCTTATGCTTGGAGGTGAGTTAATTAATGCAATACTATTCCTAGAATGCAAGTGCAAAATGAGTGATTAGCCTTAGGTGAGATTATTAAACGTTTCAAGTACCTTGATAAATTATCCAAATTATTATTCGTTTTAGAGCAATAAAGGAAAGTACTTAACAATGGTAATGACAATCTTCACCAAAAGTAGTGCTCAATGAACAAATTAGATAACCTAATGACAAGTGGAATGTAAAGCAATTCAAGATTAGACAATCTTGCAATGGACAATTACTTATGAAATGACAATAAACATAAAGTGCATTAGTCCAATGCTTCTCTTAACAATGCAAATGTAGTCAAAGTGCAATGGATGCAAAAGATGGCAGCCAAGAAGATGGTCACAACAGTTCTAGATATGCAAACCCAACCATGCAAAAGATTCACCAATGAGATGAGATGCTAGTCAACTCCTTTTACACCACTGTCAAGTTTATATCAGACCTTATGATGCATATATCAGACCTCAAATTTACACAACAGTCCTCCAAAAAATGACAAGAGAAGCCAAGTAATGCAAGCTTAATGAATGCAAATGATATGCCGATGGGGAGAGATGACTGTAAACTACTTATTAAGCCACTGTTACGTATTTATACCACTGCTGTAGGTGACTTTTGGTGGCTGTAGGTGATATATCAGTTCTTGAATTTCAACCACAGCCCTCAAAATTTCACTTATATGCAATCAATACAAGAAAAAAACAATGTTTTTTGCCTTAGGCAAATGATTAATGAGATTAGGAGTGCTTTTAGGCCTTGAAGATACCACTGTCACAATGTGCTTCAGAACTATACATGAAACAGTGATGAGAGAAGAGGGATAGGAAGTCAAACCACTAGGCCTTATGGCCTTGTTAGGACAATGAGGCTCTTTCGAAGAACTTGCCCACCTGCAACCACAATGTTAGCGCCAAAACCACTGCAAAACAGAAATGTAAGAGCCACAAAACCAATGCTAACTCAAAATATGACTGAGTGAGAGCTAGAGGAGGGCTAAAGAGGTCAACAATGAGGCTAGGGGCTAGCAGAAAAGGCAACAATGGAGGGAGAGAGGCCTAATGAGGCCACGACCAGGGAAATTAAGGCCAAAAATGGCCTGCAACTCAAGGGAAGAGTCCACTAAGAGCTGCAACAGAGGGAAAGAGTCCTCTAGGGTTGATGTCAATGCCTAAAAGGCCTACGACAGAGGGAGAAAGGCCTCCTAGAGGCTGCCTTGATGGTTTGAGGGCTGTGGATAGGGATGGAGGCCCTAGAAAGGGCTGCGGCTCACTCAAACAAGGGAGAAAAGGCTGATGCAGAGGAGAAAGAGGCCACAACTAGGGAAAGGCCTAGTTAGGCATGCGACTAGGCCTTGGAGTCCTTAGAAGGAACTCAGACCCCTGCAAACACCCACAAATTAGCCACAAACATCAAAAACCACCACAAAAATGCCAAAATTTTACCTTGTAGGGCCAATGTCTTCCTCTCTTGGCTGAGCGTTGAGTTTGGAAGGTAGCTAGAGGGTAGATCTTGCCTTCCTAGGCCTAAATCTACCTCAAAACCCCAATGAATTTGCTCAAGAAGGCTAGACGTCTTGCTTGGAAGTGATAGCCCTTTAAACCCTAGCCTTAAGGCTAGTTCCTTCACAAATATTCAATTTCTCTTTGAGGGCTTGAAGAGTCACCTGCACAAATGAATATAAAGAATTCCCAAGACCCCAATACATACAAAAAATAAAAAATCCCAAGACCCCAAGTGCTACAAAATTAAAACAAGGGTTAGAATAATTAACAAATATCTACAATATTTACAAAATAAAACTATTAGATCTCATTAGCAAATTAAATCTTTGTAGCCCAGGATCAAATAATTTTTTTCGAAGATTTTGAAATGAATACTATGGATGAATAATTTTGAAAAATATAACCGGCCAAAACCATCCTGCAAAATAATTCATCAGAATGAAAGCTCAAAGCTCAAACAAGATCAACCCTTCTCCACAGTTTGTGAACTTGGAGCCCAAGGGCTAGCATACCTGTAAATCTATATTCAATCTTAAAATAGCTGTTAGATCATATAGTGAATCAGATCACCTAATATAACTCGTACCAATAGAATATTCTTATCACCGACAAATGAAATAATAACTGTAATATTTGGTACAATATAGAGTATAAACAAACAAACCAACACATACCACAAATCAACAGATAGAAGGACACCATGAACTAAAACCCCAAAGTCTTTCTATTATGAGAAAAATAATTCCAGCAGAGTAGAAGCTCAATACATTAATAGAAAATTACTCCACCCAAAGATGCGAAATGGAAGCTAGATAGCTTCTTTATATAGATAAAACCCCTCCATGTGGAAAATAACGTCTAGTTGGCTTGATTCTTGTCAAATTTATCTTGACTATCGAAAATAACTTGATTTTCTTTTAATCTCCACCATCGAATCTTTATTTTGAAGAAAAAATCGAATTTCTCTTAAAATTCATTTTCTATTAAATGCAAAAATTAATATTTTGGATTAATTTCCTCAAAAAATTGATTTTGACTTAACAACCAAAGTCCAAGGGCTCAAATTTTTTTAAAATATCCATTTTTCCCTTGGTTGAAGACCTCCAAAAATTGACTTCCTTTTGACTGATGAGTTTTTTGATTATCTTCCACTTGGAGAGAAATTAATCTCTATAATTATTTTTTGACTCAAATTAATTAATTTAATGGCTGCGTTTTTTTATTTAATTTTGCCAGAAAAATTAATTAACTTACTTTAGAGGGGATTTAATTATTTTTCTACCCTCAAATATTTTTTGCCATGGTGTTTGATTGCGAGGGACCATGCACTAAAATATTTTCACATCAAAATATTACAATTAATTCAACCCTTTGAAGGGGAAATACACGTTTAGACCCTCAAGGCATTACTCAATTCTGCGACACAATATGATTTAGTATGAAACCACGTTTGCTTATAATAAAATAATTTAGCCGTGGTGTTCTGATTACAAGGGACCATGCACTAAAATTATTCCTAAACACACTTTTAGAATGGACTCTATAGACACTAGGACAAACCTAAGACCTTGTCAACGAATTTCACCCTAGCTTTGGGGTTATAGTTGGAAGAAAAACTCTTTTGATTATGCGTGTTTACAAACACATAATTTGGGGATGTTAAAAAACTTCTTAGGAAGAAATTCTTTGCCAAAATCATAGGCTTACCTAGGTGTTGTTACATGACTCAATGGTCATACTAGCATTATTTACAATAAACCTTGTAGAAATTGGGTTTATAATGATCAATTCATGTTGATTGACGACTTTAATCTTTGAAAAATTTTCTCCACTTCCTTGTACACTGCTCTCTTGGACCGTTGACAAAGTGTGGTCAACAAGTCCATAGGGCTTAGCACACCCCCTCCCCTTGTCCATATATCTAGGTCGGGCATAGAAACGTTGCCTCGAAGGTTTATGCGGCTAAAAGAAATTTAAAAGCATATCATGGCCACAAGCAAGAAACAAAAGAAAAATAAAATCATGAAATGCAAAAGATGGCCAGGACGTTAATAAAAGCACGTGGGAAAAATCTAAGCATGAACTCTACCCCTTATCATTATGGCCATCACCCTGTTTCCTAGGGCCACTGGTTGCCCCATCACATCATTAAAGGAACCCATGCATGTCCCAACCCTTGGTGGGCAATGAATTGCCCCACCTTTAAGAGGTTAATATCTGCTATACAACATTCACACCGTGCTCTCATTTCTTAGAGCTTGGAACAATAATACAAAGAATAATCAAGAAAAAGCAAAAGGCAAATAAAGAGGTGTAGAAAAACAAAGGTTGGGATAACTCATGCATCCACATTTTCTCCCTCCTTACATCCTCTATACACAATATTTGGGCTTCCTCATTCTTGCTGGCATATGGCCCGAAGACCCCTTCATCCCCATCAGTTTTATCATTATTCACATGCCACCTATCAATTGAAGGATGTACCAGGGACATGTATTTCCCCTTAGGGGATGGGAACATCTAATAGGATTGTTTATTAGCCACTTCTACCTAGGGACGTAACACTATTACATGATCAAAACCCGAAATTTGGAAGAGAAGCCCCATATGAAGTCTCAATTTGCCTTTGATTAACAAGCTTGGTTCACTTAGGTGCACTAATGATCAATTGTACCTAATGGTAAAGATGTAGCATTGGACATTGTGTGTGATTGGCAGGTGGTTTCCATGATGGGCAACAACTTAATTTTGTCCTAAGTCAACTAGAAGAGCATATAACACCCTACAGGTGAAGCGTTGAAAGCCATGGGACTCCTATCTCTTGCAGAGCATCATTTCATTCCATGGGCATCTACACCACCCCAACAACCTACGCTTTGCCCCATATTATTCATGAGATGATGCACTTGGACTAGCATGCCCCTTGCTGGCTTAACAGTACGTATAAGTTGTGGCAGCTGATCTGAGGCCCAAATGAGGTTTTTCTCACCCCTTGAGACATGGGAGGCTAGCAACATAATCTAAAGCCCTCAACATTGGAGCAAAACCAACTTATTCTATCACCAGGAGACCCGTGAGACCCATATTGTGCCCCAAACACAAAATTGGGGCCCACAAGATTATTCCCATGGAGATTGAGGGGCAAACCCCTAGATTGTGATTTATGGAGAAGCCCAACGCTTGCTCTAAAACGACTTAACATGCATGACCTGAACATTTTAACCTCCTTTGTGGGCTTATTCTTATGTTTTGCATTGGCTATGAGGTTGGCTTGTAACTTCAGTATCAAGCCCATTATTTTAAAATTAGAGGGGCTCTTAGGCTAAATTAGAGATCATTAGGCATGTATAAAATTTAAATAAGAGAGAGATCATTTGCTCCTCTCATGATCATCTCTTGGATAATTCGACCTCATTAGAGAAACTCGAACTTGTTCCTTCTTGGCTACTGGAGATCTATTGGATGCATTTCGATGTTTGGAAGCTATTTTGATTGTCTTTGGAGCTACTTCTTTGGATAATGGATGGATATACTACATGTTGTCTTGTAAGCTCCTTTTGTTGATGAATATTATCTTGAAATTGTGTAATGTATGGAATTGCTGCTTCTAGATTATGCTAATTTGTGCCCTAATTTTTGAAAATTAATTTGGAAAAGCTATCTACTTGAGTATTGCACATGTTATTCATTGTACAACATGTAATAAATGTTCCTAGTGGAGGAAACCTTAAATCTCTCCATCAAACTCCTTTTTCTCTACAAGTGGGTGAATGCTAGAAGTTGATACCTAGGGCATCAATTTTTGGCTTCCTTATAAAGGATTTAGCTTATCAAATGCCTCATAGTGGCCATATGTCGAAAGGACAAGGCACTAATCTAAGTGCTTGGTGGTCAACCTTACTTCTTATCCATAAATCTTCTCTCAAAAATTTTGGTCCTCTTAAGGTAGGATGTCTAGCTAGGGCTTTAGATCAAATTGCCTTGGGAGGGGTTTGTGGGAATCTAAGAGCCTAAACATGAAGCCTAGGGTCTAGGCTACCTATTCTCCAAGTTTGCTGGGCATCCACTTAGATTTTGTCCATAGAATCTCTTTCCCCATGTGTTGCCCTAAGAGGGAAACCCTAGCTAGTCTTTCTCAACTTGGGGACTTCTTTGAAGGTTGTATGTGCTTAGTACTTGTTGAAATATATGATAAGAAGCCTTTTTTGATCATTTCCTTGATCTTGGGGGTGCCTCAAACCACAAGAATTCACAAAACTCTAGATCTTGTGCTTCTTATTCCTAAGTTTCTCATAGAAAGCGAAGTGCCTTTTGAAGCCTTACATCATAACTTTGAGTCTTTTGTGATAGGTCTTAGTCTATCACTTTACACCTTAAACCCTAAGAATACCATTTATAGGTAATTATATCCTACAGGGACCTCCTCCCATCAGTGAACGTCTGTAAAGAGCAGGGGACCTTGGCTCTGGTGACAGTGGGTCATTGTACCATTGTTAACACTTAGTCTAGCTATTTGTCTTGTAGGGTTTCCCTCTCCAAGCACTGCTAGATTTTGTGGTAACAAACCCATCTTCCTTTAAGAAGAATGCTAGATAGGTGAGAGCACTAATTAAAGCAATAAGTGAGAACTCTAGTATAATGCTATCTGAAGATCATCATTGGGCTACTGGGTTGTTCGCTGTCAAATGAGGAGGGAAGATTTTTCTCCAATGGATTACCCATTTTTGGTGGGTGTGAAATTTCTTTAATTGTATTTACCGAAATTTATTCTTCTATCTATTGTAGATTATTTGGCTTTAGAAAATCACAACAAATAACGAATAAAACATTATTGAAATTTTCACAAATAATAATAGGAACTGAGAAGTAATGCACACGAATAAAATAATTAACACTAACATTTTTGGACAAATTGCCTTTAGAAAAACCCCAGTGTAGGGAAAGCCAATTATGCAAATTGGGTTTTTATTATTATTCTTCAACAAAAATTGAGAATTACAATTTGCTTGCCTCTCATTGGCAAAGCTATGACAAATATTTTTCTCTTCACAAAAATGATCTGGAAACCACAAAGTCTCCCTCTATAGATGTACTCGGCCTCTCTGTGCGATTCACACTCCTCCTAGCAGCTCACTCTAGCTTCTCTGGTAATTCGCATTGCCTTCGAGAAAATTATCTTGCGAGTAAATCTACCTCCAACAACTCTTCTGACCTGTTATCACTTGTCGGCTACACCTAGCTACAAGCTAGTGAGAAAAGCCTTCAACCCCACAAGGTGTGGTTGGTGATAGGGAACTAAGAGGAGGGGCTATCACACTAAATCCCTACTCTCTCCGTTTAAGCTATCTCCTAGGTTATAAGTGTGAAGGTGAAAATTGGGGTTTCCCTCCGTTGTAAACTTATATGTGAATTCTGAATATTATCATTATTAATACGAGCAGACTCATAATTACAGGGAGTTGCCCCACCCATGATATTCCGCTGTGCACTTGAATGTTAATGGTGATAATATGCTAATGATGAAAGTTTCCGCTGTGTGTGTTAAATGAAAGTTTATGCTTAGCTGTTGAAAAATATTCTAAGTATAAAAACACTGGCGGTACTCTTCCAACCGCACTATGGGAGGTGCGGCACCACCGACCACTTTCTTTTTAACAATACTTGCACTGACAGTACTCTTCCAACCGCACTATTGAAGGTGCGGCACTACCGACCACTTTCTTTTTAACAATACTTGCGATCGTGGACTACGCCTACTTTCTATACTTAGAATATTTTTCAACAACTAAGCATAAACTTTCATTTAATACACAACGAAAACTTTCATCATTAGCATGTTATCACCATTAACATTCAAGTGCACAGCAGAATATCATGGGAGGGGCAACTCCCTGTAATTATGAGTCTGCTCGTATTAATAATGATAATATTTAGAATTCACATATAAGTTTACAACGGAGGGAAACCCCAAGTTTCACCTTCACACATATGTGGGGTGGTCCCTAAGGAAAAGATAAGTTAAAAGTGATTTGAGGTTTTAAGAGAAATGTTAATGTGAAAGTGGATTACCTTTAAGAATTATGAGCAAAATATGATATGAGCAATAAAAATCATTAACATAATAAAACCATAAAACCAATGCCTTAAGATAAATTTCTCAAAAAAATAAAAGATACATTTGCTCCAAGTAAAGATGGAGTGCTTCCAAGTAATGAAAGCAAAATAATCCTGAAATGCAAACAAAAGATGTTAACACAAGATATTTGTAAGATGTAAAATCAATTCATAAATCAAAACATATATTGCCAAAACTCAACAATAGGAGATTTTAAATGCTAAATAAAGATGTCAATATGGAATTAGATTTGAGGATGAAATGAAAACACTTGTTACCAATTTGAAGAATCCGAATACTTGCTTTGAAATGTTTCTTGAAAATAAACTTTGCAATATAACAACTCAAAACATCAAGAGACAAGTAAAGTAAATGTGATGGAAAATGCTCTTCGTTAATTTTATTAGTTAGTTCTAAAGCAAGATTGCAATTGAACTCTTAAATCTCCCAGTCTCACCCTCGCCCAATGATATGGATCTCACAGTGAAGAGTTAATAGAGAAGTAAAGGGTCCCTAAGATGTTTACTTCAACCAACTTATGTTGGAGGTAAAATTTTAATGAGGCTTGGGGCCTTCTTATACTAAAATGCCCAAATGAAAGTGCAGATTATGTTAATTCTCCAATTAAAATATACTTACATGCAAATGTTTCATCAATGAAAAATGAGATAGCTTGTAAAACTTTTGAGAATTTAACATGTAAATGAACTTATATGTGCTTGTATGGAAAATAAACAAATGAAGTAGATTGTTTTAAAGCTACGATTGTTCTTGTTGACCACTACGTGTCAACTACCCATAGCAGTACACCCCCTTTTTCGCAAAAGGGATAGTGCTTGATCGACGTGTCCGTGCCTATCATCATCAGCGCGATTATGTTATGTTGTAAACCCAGTCTGCATGTGTGAATTGTAAATAATCTTAGCAGATCTGAGTCATTTATGTAAATTGCTTAGGAAAACCTAATTTTCTAGTGATATTCTACGTTCCGGAAGGTTTTTTGTCTCACCGATCCATGATTGGCAGAGTTTTCCTTCAGCCTAACCCCAAAGCCGGAATGAATTTTGTCATTGGAATCTTAGGGGAATCCTAGTGTACTTCGGTCTATGTAAAAGTAATTTGGAAATAATTCTAACTATTTGGTTAGGTTATTACAAATTGCTTGATCTACTAGATTATGTTTGTGTCGCAGAACTGGGTGGTCTATAAGGGTCTATGTCAAATGGGTTTTCCCCCTTGAGATGTAAAATTGTACAAGTCATGACGTAAACTGTCTTGAGGGTTAGAAAATGTTTTATCCCCTCATAAGTCCTAAGTCCTAGGTCTTAGGGGATTTTCCAAAGATTAAGTTCGAGGATCCAAAAAAAAGAAAAACCAAAAAAGTCATAAATCATTTAAAGAATTAAAAGGTTCATTTTCATTTTTAGAACTTTAGTTTAGAATAGATTTAGGCTTTATTCTGATTTTAAATTTTAAAATATAAAAATATAAAAGTTGAAAAAGCCATAAAAAATTTTCTTTTTTAGAATTTAGATTTTCCCCTTTTTTTACGATAAAGTATTAGTTTTAGATTTAGATTTAGATTTTATTTATTTAGATCTTGTTTTGTTTTAAACTTAAAATTTTATACAAATATTAAAAAAAAAAAATTGAAAAAGCTTAACTAAAAATTGAAAATTCATTTTTGGTGAGCTTTGTGGTATCTACTTTTCTATAGTTAAATGCACTTAAATGTTTATTTACAAGTTAGCTATATGAAAGTGGTAATTGGTCAGCATTTAAATTTTATGATCATTTAAAGCATTTAATTTTTCTTGAAGTTTAATTGCTGGATCATTATTAAAGCATTGTGAATTTACTGAATATCTTGCATTGCTTGGGTTATTTGATGATAAATGATTGTTAATGGTGGAGTTACAAAGTTCATATTTTCTGCAACATCTAATAAATAATCATTAACTCCATAAGGCACTGGTCCATTAATTTCTAAATCAATCAAGTGCTAAATTGCCTTGCTGTGTTTCCCAACCCAACTGGTCCACAATTGGTCTTCATTCATCCCATAGGGTCTACTCCCCTTAGCCTCGGGAGACAACTTAAACGGAGGGATTGGGGATCAGGGTGACAGCCCCTGGTCTGAGTGTTGTCGTGATGCCCAGACAATCTGTGCGATAACAGTTCCATTAGAATTGCTTCAAAAATTACTAATGTGTATAATAAAAAAAGTGAAGCATGTACTTCAATGAATACTCAAAGCTTGCCACAATGTTGAATGTTTGCACATAAGATAAAATTTACTCCAAATTTACTAGTTGAAGCTTATGCATGTGAGAGATTTAAAATTAGGAAATATTACATGTGGATTGGAATGAGTCAATTTTTAAGTATGAAGTTAAGTGTTTAGAAGTTAAGAGAACTAGAAGCAAAAAAAAAAAATTAGTCAAACCATAAGAATTATGTTAAAATTGGCAACTAGGGCCAAACTCCATGTGGGTCATCTTATTATGATAGCTGCTATTTTTCTTGGATTTTTCTCGTGGAAGAGGTGTAGGATTGATCTAACAATCATCTGATTCTGACATGTATTTATGGAGATATGAATTTATTTGTATTTACTTGAGAAATTGTCAAGGTCGGCCAACAACTAAATGTGAGGCACATATCCTCAACGTTTCATATAAATACAAGATAGGTTGAGGCATTATTCACTCATCTCATCTCTCACATTCTTCTCTCCTTAGTTGATTGGGTTTACACACAAGGAGCAACACGCACGTGGGAAGGAGGAGGACGTAGAACTGTTTGATTGCATTGACCAGGGCTGCAGATGTATCTTTGACCAGCGTGGACTTTTCTTGAGTGCGGTTTTGGTGTGGCTGTCTCTCGTAGGCAGGCCGTAGATTTTGGCACGCAAACCAAGGCATTATGACCTCAGGTTTGAGCAACGTTGACTGCCCTAATTGTTGGCAGCATGTTGACTTTAGTTGACTTCATTTGATTGGGTTTTTCGAGTTGTTTATGGGCTGCATCTTCTTGTTGTTGGAGGACGAGTTGACTGGGATATTGACCAAGCTGATTGGAGGTCAACTCTATCTTGTTTGACCAACTTTGACTTTGCTGGTTAGGGTTTGCTGCTGTTGTCATAAAATTACAGATTTGTATATTTGTACTATTTCTCTCTCTGCTGAACTATTGAAGATTATAGAAGAATTGATCAAAGGGTTACCCACATTGGGGTTTGTCCCTGGCTAGCCGCCACATTTGGTGTCTCTTGTCTTGGCTTGTTTTCTGTCGATCTATTAATGTTTTATCAACGTTTTACTTTATGTTAATGTGATTGCTAAACAATGGCTAATAAGAAGAAATTGAAGTAAACTGCTCTAATCATAGAACATACCATAAATTAACATGGTACAAAGCTGAGATGAAGACAAAGCCCAAGCAAGAGCAAGAGCAAGAGAAATCACCGGAGACTCTTAGAAAAATTTATAGACTCCATGGGGTCCTCATCACACTTCCCCGCCGAAGACAAGCTCCATGAGAAGTCTAACTATCACGGATGGAAGATATCTCTCGATCTGACATTGGAAGAGCAGGAAGTGTTGGACCATGTGAGAGGCAGAATCATTGAGCCTCCATCAAATGCATCAGTTGCTGCAAGGAACAAGTGGACCAAGGGAGAAGTCAAAGCAAAGAAGATCATCCAAGACTCTATCGACAAGCGCTTGGTGGCCTATGTTTCCGAGATGAACACGTCTAAGGAAATCTATGATAGACTGGTAAGCTTGTTTAAAGTTAGTTATGCAAATCAAGTTTTGTTCCTTAAGAATAAATTGAAGGAAATTAAGAAGGGCAAAGATGAGAATATGCAAGCCTACTTCTTAAGGATCGCCGAGATCAAGAATGATCTCCTATCGATTAGCGATGTCATTCTTGACAGGGAACTGACCATCACAACTCTTGAAGGGCTCCCATTCGAATGGTATGTATTTAGAACCACTCTTCTCAACAATATTGTAATTCCAGGATTTGAGGAATTGATGGCGAGATGCATTCAAGAAGAGACAAGGATGGAAGAGCATGAAATACCTGCATTTAGAGGCAATCCCACTGCTTTCTCCTCTCATGCTAAAAGGAGGAATAATTCCAGGTCAAAATCTAAGGGAAAGGTCGGACCGAAAGGTGGAAGGAAAGGAAGATGTTTCATTTGCAACAAAATTGGCCACTATGTGAGGGAGTGTCCTGATAGAAAGAATACATCTCATGATGATGATCAAAATCACTCCTGAGGCAATTCCAACAACAATAAAAGGAAGGGCAGGTTCAATGGCAAAGGAAAGAGGAGTGCCAAAAATCAAGGAAGTGGTCAACCCTCTAAGAAGGCAAGAAACTCTAGGTATGAATCTAACGTTGTTAACAATAAGCAAGATGAACATTATCTGATATCGACCCTCTCTACTACTACTCCTCTTGACTCGTTGGGAAATTGGCTTATTGATAGTGGTGCCTCAAGGCACTTCACTGGTTACAAAGAAGCTCTCTCTAATTTGATAGAGAAGGAGACCAACCTGGAAATTATTCTTGGAGACAACTCCAAATATCTCGTGAAAGGCGTAGAAAATGTTTCTCTTCAATTAAATCAGGGTAACACAATTCATTTGCAAGAAGTCTTATATGTACCTAATCTCAAGAAGAACTTGGTGTCCATTTTGACAATGGAAGACAAAGGCTACAAGGTGGCCTTCATCGATGGCAAGGTACGTGTATGGAAAAAGAATTTTAAAGATGTTTTCACTCTTGGGTTTCGAGTTGACTCCCTATATCAAGTTGGAGGAAGTTCGTTGGGAGTCATGTCTTGCAACACAACTGTTCAGTCTGAACTATGGCACCAAAGGTTTTCCCACCTTCACTATAAGGCTCTACCCGATGTGAGACAAATGGTGACCACTATGCCCGAGTTTAAAGTAGAGCAAGAAGGTGTATGTCAGGGGTGTGCGGAAGGAAAACTCAGAAGGGGACCATTCCCCTGAAGCCATAGCAAGACCTTCAATATATTGTAGTTGGTTCACTCTGACAAATTTGGTATGATGCCCGTGAACTCTTTGGGAGGATATTTATATTACCTCACTTTTATAGATGATTATTCTTGCAAGACTTGGATATATTTCTTGAAAAAGAAGGATGAAGTGTTTTCCTGGTTTCGTCACTTCAAAGCCTTGATCGAGAATCAAATTGAGAAGAAGATCAAGATCTTAAGGACTAATAATGGGACCGAGTATGAATCCAATGGGTTCTATGACTTCTGTAAAGAAGCTGGCATTAAGAGGGAGACCACAACACCATACACTCCTTAGCAGAATGGTGTGGTGGAAAGGAAGAATTGTACGATTTTGGAAGCTGTTCCTTCCATGCTCCATGATCAAAGGTTTCCAAAGTTACTATGAGCTGAAGCTACGAATACTGTCGTATATGTTCAAAACCGATGCCCTCATCAAGCATTGGATTCCAAGACTTCCGAAGAGATGTTCACTGGTAAGAAACCTGATGTGTCTCATTTCAGAATTTTTGGAAGTCTTGTATATTTTCATGTGCCGAAACAGAAAAGGAATAAATTGGGTGCATCTGGAAAGAAGGGAATTTTCGTGGGCTATAGCAAAAATACTAAGGGCTATAGAATCTTTGTGGCTGGTCAAAGGGAAATCGAGATTAGCCATGATGTCACCTTTAACGAAGATATGGCTCTTAGCGAAGTTGACAATCTTCCTATACTAAGGAAATCTGGAGAAGCTGACACCAACAAACTGGAGGAAAAGAAAGATGAGACTATGCCCGAAGTAGAACCTATGGACCCTATTGATCCCCCTTCGCAAGAGACTTCGTCTTCTAGGATGAGGCCCTCATGGCTTAGGGGGACACTTGATGATGCTAAAGGACACATTGCACCTAGAGGGACTTTTAGGGAAAATAAGAAGCCGACCAAGTATCATGGATACTTGACCATTATGAGCACGATCATTCAAAATGAGCCCTCATTGTTTATAGAAGCCGTGAAGCATCAAGTATGGAAGGATGCTTTGACTGAGGAATATGAGTCCATCATGAAGAATGATATCTGGGATGTGGTTCCCAGACCCCAGGACAAAACTATTGTCACTTCGAAATGCTTTAGAAGATAAAGCATGGAGCTGATGGAAGTGCTGAAAAGTATAAGGCTCGTTTTGTCACTCGCGGCTTCTTTCAAAAGGAAGGTATAGACTATGACAAGATATTTGCACCTGTTTCCCGATATACCACAATCCCCTCGATCATAGCCCTTATTGCTTCGCAAGGATGGAACCTACATCAGATGGATGTCAAGATCCCGTTCTTGCATGGTTCGATCAAAGAGGAAGTCTATGTGGAACAACCCGAAGGATTTGAGATTCATGATCGAGAATCTCATGTGTGCAGGTTGAGGGAAGCCCTCTATGGGCTGAAGCAAACACCCCGAGCTTGGTATGAGAGGATCAATAACTACTTGATGAAACTAGGATTCAGTAGGAGTGAAGCTGACCCTAACCTTTACTTTAAGGTTGAAGATGATAAGCCTCTCATATTGGTGTTGTATGTTGACTACCTCTTTCTGACAGGTGCAAACCCTCTCATTCACAAATGTAAGAGGGAGTTGGCTTTTGAGTTTGAGATGAAGGACTTAGGACTGATGCACTATTTCCTAGGACTGGAAGTCTGGCAGAAGCCAGGGGATATTTTCCTATCTCAAGGAAAATATGTGGTGAAGATATTGGAGAGATTCGGTATGGTGGACTGTAAGCCCGTGACTACCCCGATGGAGCTTAACTTCAGGAAGTTAAGCGGTAGCGCTGTTGGACCTGTTTCGCAAAATGCTACAGAGTATTGTCAACTCATAAGAGCATTAATGTTCTTAGTGGACTCCTGTTTGCATATATCTTTTGCAGTCAACATGTCGAGTCAACATATGGTTGAGCCTCACCACTCATATTGGATTGGTGCCAAGAATCTATTGAGATATCTTCGTGGCACAATCACTCATGGGTTGAGATACACTGCCATAGATGTGAGACTACATGGATATGCCGATGCTGATTGGGCAGGCAGTGTGGTGGATCGAAAAAGCACTTCCGGGTGCTGTTTCTCTTTGGGATCTGCCTCGATATCCTAGATGAGCAGGAAGCAGAAGTCGGTGGCTTTGAGCACCGTTGAGGCAGAGTACATTGCTGCGACTATGGCCTCTTGTGAGGTTGTCTGGTTGTGGAAGCTCTTCATTGAGCTGTTTGGATATACTTTGGATACTACCGTGATCTTGTGTGACAACCAGAGTGGGATTCGTTTATCAGAGAATCCAATATTTTATGATCGCTCGAAACATATCGATATCAGGTACCACTTTATTCGGGATATGGTATAACGGGGAGTAATAAGGCTCCATCATATCGGTACAGATGAGCAGGTTGCCGACATTCTGACAAAGCCCCTAGGAAAGGTCAAATTCTTGACTTTACGAGAACGACTTGGAGTCGTTGAGAGACCCTCTTATGAGGGTCCTGGATGATGCATGCATTGAGCTCTAGGAGCTCCGAAGGGCTCGGTTTCTTCTTGGAGCGACAAGCGACCATAGGGCGACTCACCCTCCCCTAGTGGTGTGCTATGTACAGGGTGAAAGGTTCATCCTTCCCCTGTGATACTCCGTGGCGACTTAGGGACAAGATGAGTGGTTCTCCTGGTTAGGCATCCTACCCATGCAGTCTGGGACTCATGGGAAGTACCTCTCATCTGGCCAGTGAGTAGGGAAATGGGGTTAGGGACAATAGTAGTACTATCGATGGACGCATTGTTGTATCTACCGTACTCCCTGTGCTAGGATGACCTCCATTGATTTGGGATCAATGAAACTTATCTGGGATCAGTAGGAGTGGTTTGAGACACTCTCTTCTGGCACTGATCTGGGATCAACAAGAGTGGTATGACACACTCTTTGGGACTGACTCCGGGTCAGTGGAGGATGGTATGATACATCCTCGATCATTTCTTCTTCTTCATAGTTCAGCAGAGCAGAGCCGAGCAGTGCAGGGTAGTGCATTTGATGGCAGAGATAGTACCGACAGTAAGATGGATTAGCAGATGGAGTTCTCCCTAGTTGAGAGGGTTTGTTAAAATTGGCAACTAGGGCCAAACTCCATGTGGGTCATCTTATTTATGGCAGCTGATATTTTTCTTGGATTCCTCTCGTCGAGAGGTGTAGGATTTGATCTAATGATCGTCCGATTCCAACATGTATTTATGGAGATATGAATTTATTTGTATTTACTTGACAAATTGTCAAGGTTGACCAACAGCTAAATGTGTGGCACACATCCTCAACGTTTCATATAAATACAAGATAGGTTGAGGCATTATTCACTCATCTCATCTCTCACATTCTTCTCTCCTTGGTTGATTGGGTTTACACACAAGGAGCAACACACCCGTGGGAAGGAGGAGGACGCAAAAGGATGATGTTGGAGGATGTAGATTTGAGGACGCAAAACAGTTTGATTGCATTGACCAGGGCTACAAATGTATCTTTGACCAGCGTTGACCAACATGGACTTTTCTTCAGTGTAGTTTTGGTGTGGCTGTCTCTCTTAGGCAGGCCCAGATTTGGCACGCAAACTGAGGCATTCTGACCTCAGGTTTGACCAGTGTTGACTGCCCTAATTGCTAGCAATAGGTTGACTTTAGTTGACTTCATTTGACTGGGTTTTTCACACTGTTTATGGGCTGCCTCTTCTTTCTGTTGGAGGTTGAGTTGACTGGGATATTGACCAAGCTGATTGTAGGTCAATTCTATCTTGTTTGACCAACTTTGACTTCGCTGGTTAGGGTTTGCTGTTGCTGTCATAAAATTACAAATTTGTATATTTGTACTATTTCTCTCTCTGCTGAACTATTGAAGATTATAGAAGAATTGATCAAAGGGTTTCCCCACATTGGAGTTTGTCCTTGGCTAGACACCACATCTGGTGTCTCTTGTCTTGGCTTGTTTTTTGTCGATCTATTAATGTTCTATCAACATTTTACTTTATGTTAATGTGATTGCTAAACAGTGGCTAATAAGAAGAAATTGAAGTAAACTTCTCTAAGCATAGAACATACCATAAATCAACAAATTCCCTCAAAAAATGAGGCAGGGGGATGCCATTGAAAAAATCCCAAGCTCCTTCAAAACAAAAAATTTATTTTATTAGCGCTTGAGATGGCTTAAAATGCCTCTAAATGGGGTTGCCCACAATATGGGAGAGATTTTTACAAAGTGCAGAAATTTAACAAGGCTAGACTCTCTTTCAAAAATTACAACAACAAGCTACAGGGCTCAAAAGACCCTTCAAAAAATAGTTGCAAATCTCAATAAGGTCCATGGCCTAAATGAACTTGCAGCTTCCCTCCAAATGCTTACGACCTCTCTTGAGTGCTCATGGCTCCCCTTGGAACATCAACCTTTGAAATGGGTGAGGGGGCCTTGCATGCACACAAGTATGTAGTTTCTCAATGTCTCTCCTCAGAGCTCTTTGTTGTCCAATGATTCAAGCTCATGGACTGTAAAATGAAAACCAAGAGTTAATCAAAACAAACAAACTAGAATAAACATTTAATGTACAAAAATACTAGCTCAAGTATTGAGACTAAACCCCCATACTTGCCTAGTTTTGATGATATCTCTTGAATAACGAATATGACTTTGAAAAAGCTAGAATCAAATAATTATTTAAATGTTGATCAAGTAACTATAGAGTAAAGAAACTCCCTCTTGCTTTATTGGATGGAAGACTTTGGAGTGGACGATGGCAAAGTCTTGGATCGCTATGGCTCCAAGAGTTTGTTGATCTCGTGAAGATTTCCCCCACCAATCCAAATAATATGGCAAAATATAATCTAATACTCATTCAATATGCAAAAAGGAAATGAACATCAAAGCAATAGCATGAAAAGAAATCACCTCATAGTGCTAAGAGAACATAAGCTGTGTATCCCCAAAGTCTTGATTATATTAAAAATATGCAGGTACAAACAAACAGAGTTTCCTCAAGCCCAATAGCTCATAACGTGATACAATATGAGAGCCCATAGCCTCATTATATAGAGAGTTGGGAGCAAATTCCAATGAAGAATGATAATGACAAATGGTATTGGAGCCAATCCCAAGGTATAGAGAGCCAAGCTCTAAGTGGCAATGTCACTGTGAAGTGTGGAAATCAAACTGCTGTGAATACCTTCTGCTGGCCTGTGCGTACATCCTCACTGCTCCCATGTGTATGAATGCTGGTGGAATGGGGAGACAACTCCTAATTTAGCTGCTGTAAACTCCAATGCAATCACCACAAAATATGATGTCAAACTGCCTCTGTGTATGAACTTAGCAACATGTATCTCTTGACTGATTTTGTGGGGGTACAAACTCTGACACATGGCCCCACTAAATGAAATAACACAACCCCTTCCACTCCGTGTAGTCTGAACTAGTTGTTGCGTAGAGGCTAAGGTAGGTACTGTGCGTACAAGTGTAAAGGGTGTGAAGTTGTGTGGAGATATACTCCCAAAATAATAGCAATTAGATCTGCGATCACAAAATCTGAACCATGCGATGACTTCCGTTGTTGTAGCATTGATCTTTGATTGCCAACGTGCGCCTAATCTGCCCATACATGGAGCTGTCTCCTTGATTGGTAGTGTAAATATCTTCGCAAAAATCTGCCGTGTAATATCATGTTGATGTGTGGAACCTTCTTTTCCCTTTGCGTTGAATTCTTTAGTGGCATGTGCATAAATCTTCATAGTTATGTGTATACCATGGAGAGATGAGGTGGGTCCATTCCCCACTCACTTTATTAAAGCTTAAACTTTATAATATTCCTTGCACTTTATTTCAACTTAAGCATTGGCCATACGTAATATTTCATAACTTTAACTTTGGACCATTTTGACTGCCTTTTGACCACCTTTTGACTTGCGTTGACTTTGAGTTGTGGTTCATGTGGTGAGCCCCACATTGTTGACACATCGTCTTTGACCTTCATTTGAATTTACCTTGTAAAAAATTGACTTATTTTGACTTTGGAAAAATTTCTAAATTTTTCCAATTATTCATTTTTTTGAATTTTTTCTTCATTTTTGCCGCTGAAATTAGAAGAATCGGCTTTTGAGAGACTATAAGTCATTTTTTGACCCTTAAAGTGAGTCTTAGGATAACACTGGGCCTTTGAGGATGAATTTCGAGCGGTCACACGCCCTAGACATTTCCTAAGACCACTTATTGACTTCTTTACATAGAAATTAATTAAATCCCGTCTTGCGGGAAATTTTTAAGTATTAAAAAATCCTACTTAGATCTAGTCAAATTCTGTGAAATTTCAGAGATGACCTAGCATGGTAATATACATTGACTCTAAACACTAAGATGCAATAGGGGCTCAACCTTCAAGCCATCACCCCAGCTTTGGGGTAATGGGGTTATTGGAAATTATTCGCCGCTAAAAAGCAGGAATAATTAACCAAGTAAAAAACACTTCAAGGTGTACTCACTTGCTAATCGAGTCCCAACACCCTAGGCTTGTTACATGGCTTTATTCATCACGCTAGTGACATTTATACAGTATCCCTGTAGGGCTGCAGAATTTGAAGACTAAAGAAGAAAATGATAAGAAGAAGAAGTAAAGTTTAAAAACTCTGGTAATGTGATGATGCCTGATGGTACAAGCATCCTTTAGTACATCCTTGGGCATGGAGTCTTCAGATAATCATCAGGTGCTACTCCAGTGGTCAACATGACCTACTCGCATTGCCTCCGAGTATTAGCTTCTTCGACAACTGGCAACTAAAATGAACCTCTTAGTCACAGGAACTGGAAAATTGGCTATTCACACTGCTAAATTTGGCCTCTTCTTTTGTAGATGAAATTGACCTTCTTCCTCTCATTAGAAACTGGAAATCACTAGGAAAATTCCCTTGGAATTTTTCTCAATTTTCTTTGCTAAAACCCTTCTACCGGTGTCTCCCTCGCTCAAGCTGTACCCTTGCTATTTTTGCAACTGGGTGAACTCCTTGTGATGTTTCCAAGTGACCCATTGATTTTCTCTTATAATCTTCCGTTGATTAATCAACGACTATGATCTAATTCCAATCATTGGCTAAGATAATTTTGACCCCATCAAGTGAATCTTCCAGAAGTCTCTAGAGAAAAATTGATTTACCTCAATTAATAAGATTTAATTAACTAGTTTTGCTAAGTTAGACTTAGGAAAATATTTAGAATTAGCTAATTAATCTAATTAAGGCATTTTCCTTGGTAACTTTTTTGAGTCTTGTTATCGCTCAAAGTAGCGGGGGTCCCAGGAGGGGATCTTATAGAGAAACTACTAGGTCAAGTGGCAACAATGGAGCAATAGCCCACTGTCACCTCAGCTAAAGCTCGATGCTTTTTACGGACTTTCACCGATGGGAGGAGTCTTGATATGAGAGGAATCACGAGGATAGATAGATCAATGATAGGATGTAGAGTGATTCGTAAAGCCTATTCACAAGAGAGGCTCAAATAATTGGTTTACTTGCTTTGAAAGCAAGGTGATTGGCTCTCTTAGAAGGGCTAAGAGGATGTCTGGACCTAGGGTTGAGAGGTATTTTCTTGATATATAAGGTGCCCTAAACCTAAGAATCCTAGGAAGATAAGGTTTCTAAGTGGTCCCTGTGGAATTGAAGTTACAAGGTTGCGGGACCACAAGGAAGCCCTAGTGGGCCCAAACAAGGTTAAGGGCTTAAGGTTGATCAACACACTAATGGACTTGAAGAAGTTAGGGAGGAGAAGCGGATCAAAGGAATCAGATTTCTCTTGAAATGTGGATGCAATATCCTTAATGCAGTCTCTAACCAAAAGCAAAACTAGCAAATGGTTTTCGAGCTAGGGCTTGGGATATCTCGAGATTCCAATGTTGGAATAGCCTCAAATTTGGAGGACCTCTAGAGGACTCACCAGCGACTCTAGACCAATTTTCATCAATTATTGATGTCTAGAATGAAATTTTTGTGATGCCCTAGATGGCCTTCTAGGTTAGGGCTTAGGAAAGAGGAAAAGGAGGTGTAAAATATATTCGTTTGTTGATCACCTTAGACTAGACCAGTGCCTAGCCTATTGGGAGAATGGAGTCAATGTAATCCAATGTTTAGAGATAATTTATACCCAAGAAAGAAGTCTCCTAGCAACTTTGCATGGACAAGAAGCAACAACTAGGTTACTAGGAGAATTTATACTTTGTTGATGCTGCAATTGATGACTTATCAATGTAATAATGAAAACCATATACCGCTAGGACATTTATTCATCATACTTTAATGTGAAACATATGAAAATACCTCACAAAGACGAGTTTTGACAAATTCACATTTCTTAAAGGTAGCTACACCAATTTCATGAGCGAAAACATTCATACATAACACAAGTGACAATCATGTAAAGTAAAACATGAAAATTACACTTACAAGTATAACGAAAATCCTCTAATCATCAATGTGCAAAAATATCAAAGCTCCAAGACAAGAGATAAGCTTTTCCAAACATTGAAATGCATTAGACTTCCAATTCATCCATCAAAGAGGCTAGCCGAAATTTTCAAGAAGAGATAGTCCAATCCAAAAATGTGATGAGAGAAATGAATGAGCCTCTCATCTATTTATACAATCCACAAGGGGGTTGGAATAGCCTATTAGCCTATTAATGCCCCTTAATAATAAAATAATGTGCAAGAATAACAAAACTTGGTGACAATCCCACCAAGATAGCTCCATAATACAAAGATAAGCCTTTCAAGAGGGAAAAATAGTAGACACAATGAGTAGTCGGGCCATTGAAGAGGCCTACTGGAGTCTAAAGTGTGCCAAGGTGAGAGAATATGCTCCAAACATAGTGATCAAGGGGGTGGTCCCTTGATATCTAAACAAATCAAATGTGTTGTCCCCAAGTGGGTGAGGGGGCACAATGACATCCTCACGGGTCTCCAAGTGGATTGATAATGCCTGTATATCATCTATAAGGGCTAGAATGATGACATAAGTCCTCCCTCTATCTCCCATGGTGAGACACATCCTCATCTGGGCCCTGGAACATCTTCCAAGTGTGTGGTGCAAGTGTGAAGCCGGTTGGGCATGCTGTTCTAGGTGCATCATCCTCATCCAAAAGGTGGAACACGAGCAATCAATGAATGGTGTTGAGGGATCCATGAACTGGCAATCTGCTCTCTGCTATGGTGGAGGCCCATGGCTTTCAACGCTCATCCTACAAGTGCGAATATGACCCTCTGGAGGGCTTGGACCCCATATAGGAAGACCAAACCCCAAATGGAGACCCACTTGCATTCTTGTATAAGATCCAGTGCTTCCCGTCGCCTTCCAGTACAACAAATCATTAGAGTAATCGAGTAAAAGAGCTTACAAATCAGGGAATCAAGTGGACACTTCATAGTGACATGCCCTTCCATAGTGGGCTTTAGCATGTACAGGTGTCTCCAAGCTCAATAAGGGGGTTAACCAAGGACCATATTAAGTGGTTTCTACCTCTAAAGGCGGTGTCATGTCCATGGTACATCCATCAAGTGGTAGGTGGCATGTGATATAATGATGGAATGGAATGGGGCATCATGGGAAGGCTCCAAGCCACATACCACAGTACAAGGGTAGCTATAATAGGGAAGCCCACACTTGGGTGTATAAATGTAGGAGGGAGCAATCATGGTACATGAGTTACCCTGACCTTTGTTTTTCCACCCTTCCTCCTATGCCTTTTTCCTTTTATTGATTTTTCTTTTATAACTACTCGGGGCTTGAGGGGAAGGGATCATGATGAGTAAGATATAGTAGTGGATACCCCTTTTAAGGTGGGGCAGTTCATTGCCCACTAGGGGTTGGGACAATAATGGGTTCGTTAATGATAAAAAAGGTCAATATGAGGGACCCTAGGAACCAGGGTAATGGCCATAACGAAAGGGGTAGAGCTCATGCTTGACTTTTGCACAAGTGCTAAATGTGTATGCCCCAACCATCTTTTGAATTTTATGGTACTTTCCTGTTGAGAGTGGCCAATTTATGCTGCAACCTACTACACCCATAAGGGACCACGCAACCAAAATCAGGGTTCCCATGTAGTGTCACACCTAAAGCTAGTAGCCAATAAAAGAGATCCCACGAGACTAGGATACTAGGCTAACCATCAAATTGGACTGAGGAGACAAGAGTACACACCAAACCCACTCTTTCCGCTGAATCCCGCCACCAACCCATGCCTAAAAGTGTCCATGATAAGTAAACAAAATTACCCAACTACACAATGGAAAGCCATTCCTTCGGGGTTGGGAGGCCCACCTTCAAACATACGATCATAACAGATGGGCTAGGGACCACATGACTAGCTCAGGTGGCAAAGATAGTGGCACATCGAGCTATCTGGTGGCTGCTAGGGGCTGCTGGCTGAGGACCATCTAGGAGATTTTTTTTTGCCTATGGGTGTAGTAGGTAACATGTCTTGGAGATAATTATCCTCCTGTGTTCCTTTGCTTCTTAGACACCAATAGAGACTATAACACCTATCTGAGCTACTCAAATACTAATAGTAGGTAACAAAACCAATACAAACCACACAATATAGCTGAGGCCCTAGCAAATGCTAAGGAAATGAATGACAATTGGACAACATCTGGCAAGCCAAGTGAACTAGATTCACCTAGAAGAAATTCCAAACTAAAGGCATCAACATCCTCTTCAACGGAATCAACAACCTTTGCAATACATGAGCAATACTTTTACATAAGGGTAAACTGAAAAAACCTAAGGGTCCCAAAGTCACATGTCCTAATGGATCCACTTCAAAACCCTCATGCACCCAACTTGGCCATAATGACCTCCATGACATGGTTAATATGAGCCATAAGGACAAGGACTATCTAGAAATAGTGACTTAGAGTACAAACCATAAAGGGTCTTGAGCAACTACCTCCATTAAAAAAACATCTTTCATAGATCACCAAGCATGGTCTAGTACAATATATAATATAAAATGGTCACATTTTTGACTGATTGTGATAGATAATACAAGTCATTGTGATGGCATATCTAATCCAAAACTTTGGGGTTTGACATCATCTCAAGATAGGCACAATATCTAATCATCTACTAGAACGTGTCTGACGAATAAAATGAGGTACTTTGAAGTGAAACTAAGGGGTGACACACACCTCTATGCATGTTCCTAACTTCCTACAACCCACTGTACAGCCTCCAGTGACTATTTTATTGTTGCATCTGTTAGATTTTATTCATGTCTCACATGTATTATTTTTGTGCTTGTTTGCACCTTGGACTTGCGTATGTTTTTAGGCCTAACTATGCCCTGCTCCCATGCTTATTTTCTGGTCTTTTTTGTGGTTGTATTTTGGTTCATGCATGTTTGGCACGTGACTTGTTTTGGGCCTATGCTTATTGTTGCATCTTCATGTCTAACATGCTTGGCATGTGTCCACTTTGCTATGTATCAATTACTTTCCTACTCAACAATTCCTACATGCACAAGGTTTGACTGTTTGGCACACTTCTTGCACCTATGTTGGAAGAAATTCTATTGTTCATTGCCTAAAACTTTAATCAGCCTTCTACCTGTCTTTTCGTTCCTTTGCTTTCCGCAATGTCTCTCAATCAACTACCATTTCTTTCTTTCTAAAAATAAAATTTTCAACTTTCCTGAATGATGAACTTTAGAGAATGTATGAATAATGAATTCTACTTCTTAAAATAAACTTATCTATTGGTCACCCTGGCTCACAATTTGCATAGCATCACTTATCTCCTTTCCTTGCTTAGATTTGCTCATAATGGCTACATGGATTCATTTTCTGCTTCATTATTCCTCTGAGTCCTTGGATTCTTCTTCATCACGCTTCACCAGATTATTTCCTTTGTGGCTCTGATACCATGTTAGAATTTTACGTAGATACTATGGAAGATAATACAAAGGATAAAAGAAAGTGAATACGAGAGTTTGATGATCTTTATTCAAATGATATAATGTCATAATTCATCGTATAAAAGAGGGATGCATGTTATGCTGAGTTATGTGATGCCCAATAACTTCCTATTAATCACATGATATTATCTATGGCATAACTCATAATTATATCATAACCTTATTATTATAACTTTGCTACATAAAGCGGCAGTAAGACAAAGGTACACATCTTAAAAAAATTTACAAGTACTAAATATGACTTATAATATTTGCTCCAACAATGTTGACATTTTAAAATTATTATTTTCATGTATATTTTGGGTGTATCATGACTTTCTAGGGGTATGGGGATTTCCTATGGATGATCATGAACTTCTTCCAAGCTATGATCTGTTGATTTCCGTGAGAAAGTCTATTTTATAATCTCTTAATAGGATTAGAGTGGAAGATCCATGCCGGTCAACTCTCTAGGAATGAATATTTGTATATTATTGATCTGCTAAAATATTTCAGTTGGATATCCACTCTTTGTATTTATTCTGACATGTAGTGCATTGACTTAAGATTGTCAGTGATTCCTTTGAATGCTTCGAAAACCTCTTTTAATTATAATTAACTGCATAACTGTAAATTAGATATTTTGATTTCAGTTGTTTGTAAGGGTAAATGTATTTATTATTATCGGTTGATAATTCAGATTCTGGAAGAGTAAGGATTTGCCTGCAGTTTCAATCACTTGATTAACTGAATTTTTATTTACTGGAATTGAAGGTGCCTTCATTTCCAGATGATATGGCTATGGCCCTACTTGAAGAGGAGTTAGGCCAGCCTTGGACAGAAATATATTCAGAGCTTTCACCATCTCCAATTGCTGCTGGTATTGTAATACGAACCCAGTGGTGCTATACGTTAGATCACATCCAACTAATTCTTTTTGAAACCTGGCATTACATTATATGTGTGATAAGTATGAATGGTGTAAGGTTTCTTGAATTATACTACCATTAATTACTTTTGCAAATGATTTGCCAAATGGTTGATAATGAAGTGATACCTATCTCAACTTGCTTTCTTGTTACTTTTAGGGTTATAATTCTTTGGGGCATTACTAACAAATATGTTTTGTAATGTAGCATCTTTAGGACAGGTATACAAGGGTATTTTACGAGAAAATGGTGATGTGGTGGCAGTTAAAGTGCAACGTCCTTTTGTTCTTGAGACAGTTACTGTTGATTTATTCATTATTCGCAAGTTAGGGTTGGCTCTTCGCAAGTTTCCACAAGTAAATAAACATTGATTTTTTTCTGATCCAAGTTATTTTTCATTTAGAAAGCTAATTTTATGTTAGAAATGGTGCAATATTTTTTTTTCTTTTCTTTTTTCTTTATATGCTTTTTGAATTATTAACTGAACTGTTGGATTTTATAAAATTTAAAAATGGCCTAAATTTTACAGATAATGCATGTACTGATTCAGCAGCTTTTGTTTGTCATCATTTCACAGATATCAATTGATGTTGTTGGACTCGTAGATGAATGGGCAGCCCGTTTTTTTGAAGAGCTTGACTATATAAATGAGGGCAACAATGGGACTATGTTTGCAGAAATGATGAGAAAGGACCTTCCTCAGGTGTGCATCATAAACCATTTCTTCTAACTGTAGTCTCAATTTTTGCAGAGATCCTTAGTCATACATAATAGAAGATGGTGATTTGTGAATTACTTCTACTGTTTAGTTGGAATGCGGAGGGTAGGAACGGGGAAATAAATTGCATACTTTGAATCAATGTTGCAAACATTCCTGATTTATTGCTGATGTGGCAATTTTTGTGTGATGTCCAAGCTGAACCAGTATATCGTTTTAAAAAAATCATGATTTTTGGCTGAAAAGGGAGATTGAGATGGAATTCCCGAGATTGTGAAAAAATGCCTCTATAACCCTAAAATTTGATATTTTGGCTCATTTTTCTTTGTAGAGGTTGTGGATTGACAACAAAGATGTTTATCATTGTCTACCATTGATCTTACGAGGGGCAAATAATCATTTTCATTGCCATCGAAGAAACTTTTGTTGAGTGGGGATTGATTTCTCTGTGCTTTTTTCAGATTATTTGGGGATTCACTTCTAATGTTTGTTATGATACTCAAGACTAACTAAATTGATTATGACTTTCTAACAAGTTAGAGCATCAATGCCTTAATGATGTGATTTATGTCTACGACAATTACTGATTGTGGGTGAAGAGCTTGAGAGGCCCAACAATGTGGACACCATTACCTTGGATAATATTGACATCATTACCCACCAAAATGGGTGACACCATAGGAATTTTTTTTTCTCCTATTCTTGACAGCCAGCTGGTCAGCCATGCAACCAACAACCCCTTGATAGTCACCACTAGCTGATGATATGCCATTATATCTACGGCACTTGTATCAGCCATATCCTTCTTACCCATTAAGCATGAGTGCATTGTTGAAGGTGGGCTTCCTCTCAAAAGGTACTTTAATCATTTTGCAATCGGGTGCTTAGGCTTGTTTGTTTTTGGCATTTGATATGGATTATGGAGAGATCTGGAAGAAGGATGTGCTCTCACCTTAAATGGGGAGTTAATCTTTGATCATAGTCCAGTGGGACCTCCCCTAATGGCCTAGTGGGTATAGGAGGGGCACTACTTGGGAAGCCCTGATTGAGATAGCATAGTTCCATCTATCCTTATATCATATTTGACACTTATCATTATACATTACAAGCCCTTTATCTCACATCCTTTGTTCGAGTTCAAATGACCATTGGTTCTTTGGGATTTGGCACCCATACATCCACATACCTAGGTAGGGCTTGGAAACTTTGCCATAGGAGGTTGATGCAACTAAAAGAAACAGAAAGAACATATCATGGCTACAAAGAGAAATTAAAAAAAAGAATATCAAAATGCAAAAGATAGCCAGGGACATACAAATTAGCACATGGCCAAAACCCTAGCACGAGCTCTACCTCACCTCACTCGATTCCTGAGTACACGTTACTCCATTACATCAAAAGAAGGAACCCTTGCGTATCCCAACCTCGATTAGCAATAAACTGACTCATCATTAAGGGGTGATACAACTGCTATATCATTCAAAGGAAGCTTTAATCCTTGAGCTATGAACAATAATACAAAGAAAAATGAAGAAGAAATAAAAGGCGCACAAGAGGGGTGGAGAAACAAAGGACGAGTTTGTAAAGCATGCATCCACAATTGCTCCCTCCTCACATCTATACACTCAGGATGTGGATCCTGTTAAGAAATCAATGCTAGTAGACTTAGGGTTAGATTTCGCTTTCTCGATAATTACTTGTGAATTATGTTGGCTTCTTTTACTTGTTGGTTATACTATCTTTCGTCAAGCAATTACCAAATTATGTGTGCATGAAGATCATAAAAACACAAGACATAAGATGTAGGTACTCTGCTATGGCAAAACCCCTATCTAGGGGAAAACTCAGTCAAAATCTCTTCCTTGTCAATAGTTTTTCTTAAGGCTTTTCAATGTAGACACAGACCTCCTCCACACCAAGCCCAACTTTTCTTCTTCGATCCAACCATCGACCTAGTAGAAACAACACTTTGACTCCAACAACTTCGACTTGGCAGCTTCTGGCATCAACAGACAACAACAACAACTTCGACCTTGACAAGGAGACTTCGATCTCCTAAATTAGCCCACATGTGAGAGAGAGAGAGAGAGAGAGAGAGAGAGAGAGAGAGATCCCAAAGCTTCGATTTTGTCCTTCCCATCCTTTTGGACCAAACTTGTACTCCTTTTAGCTTCCTTCTTCACCTTCACTCTTTTCCCAACTTCCAGCTTCAGATATCGAACTATGTGTGAGAGAGTGATATTTTTAGCAAATGAATTCGAACTGCCTTGTATATATAGCCTTCTAGTGAGGTCGAATTATCCTTCTTGAGGTCGACTTGGTGTGGAGGTGACAAAATTCATTTTTGACTAAAAAATAATTCTTTTTACATGATTCGAAAGCACAAAAAAGGTCTCTTTTAATGGACAATGACTCTAATGACTCAAAATAAATCTTAGAAGTCCTCAATGGGGACTTTGACCTAAAACAAGATGACCCAAGCATGAAACCCATGTTTTAATAAGTCATAATAATATTAATAAAAATATTTTCTTCATTCTTTTGATAAATACATTTCATTGTGACTCAAATACATTTATGAAGACCAAACCTAGTTACATATTTCACACTCCCTCTTAACTAGGGAGGTATTCATAAGTACAAGTACAAGAAAGATCTCAAAACACATGAACCATGAAGAATTTAGGCACTGCAGTGCAATGGACTTGATTCCTGAGCAAGGTAATCTATCCAAGGTCTCTCAACAGTATAGGCACCGTAATGTCACAGACTAGATTCCTGATCAGGGTAATCTATCTGGGTGGGACTAAGATGGACTAAAGCTTTCAACCTTTCTAGGTACTGTCAGGGTTACTTACTAACCATCAACCTAGGGAGCTAGGTGCGTATCCGAGGTCAGAGCTCCATGACCAACGCCACCCTTCCTACTTCCAAAACTAGACATCAACACAAAGTGTCGACCAACCAGATGTCCTCATAGACAATGTGTCTCACACAGAAAGCCTCAACTTTCCCGATTATTACAATCGGTAACAAATCCTCCTTGATCAAATAGATCGGTAACAACAAATCTCTCCCAATCGAACTGATTGATAACACTAAGCATGTAAAACATGCTATCAAACCTCTAAGAGATTTACATGTACAAGAACAACCCCAATTAGTAACAAACTTTCAAATGTACATAAGTAAACACAAACCTCTGTATTCCAGACAACTGATGTTGTTTCTTAATCATGGTAGGAATTTCAAACGAATCTTGACAGAAGATTCCTTAATCATACATCTTCCTTTCCTACTTCACATGCAAAAACATATTTTGCATACAGATTTAGATTTACTTATCTTAGTAGCCCCTCAAAATATGTTCTCCAATTTCTTCTTTCAAGGTGTCCATCATGACTATAATATGCCCTCCCTCTCAACTCGAAACTTGTTTCCATGAAGACAAGAGTGATGTGTCCTTCTCTCACATTTGGCCTTCACTAAGACTTACGGCTTTTAGTCCTGGTCCAGTGCATGACACATGAAGTAGAGAACCATATCCATCACTTGCTCTTAACGAGGGAGGATCTAATCATTCCTATACAAGGAATATACCCAAGCTCCTTCTTAACCTAGGAAGATCTACTTCTTTTCTACGACATCGAAGATTCTTTCATGGCTTCCATCCTTTTCATCAGAGTTATCATGACCATCATCATTCATATAACTTTCTTCATCATGCTTATTTGTTGACATTTCTAAGTCTAACCCGTTAGAAATTCTTCCTGTATTATCTGGTTTATTTCACCTACTTGTTTAATTACTTAACAAGTTATTTATTATTTACCATGTGAATATTGAAAATAAACACAATTACAGTATCAACATCTACAGATCATCAACTGAAAGAAAACAAAAACACAAGTGACACCATTATTTTTGGACCAATGTCCCCGGAAAAACCCAATGCAGGAAAACCGGTGCAACTATTCAGAGGGTTATGTTATTATGCAGTTTGTCTGAGTACAACTGGGTGCCTAACTCGGCTCACCCGACAAAGAAAAATATACGACAACAATACCTCTATATCTCGAAACAAGTATTCAGAAAACCTGTCCCACGAAACCCTCTCCGGCACAATTGAAGCTTAGCGTTGGCCCTTCTGGCCATTGCGTCAGCCTCTTGCTAACCTGTGTTAGCCCCAGGACCCTCTGAGGCACTGCGCAGCCTTTGGGAGCCTCTGCGTCACTCCCTCTGCCCTCTGCGTGGATGACGGAGTCTCTCTGGGCCAATGTTACTTGGGAGCGGGAGCGGAAGCGGGAGCGGGAGTGACCATTTTCAGAAGCTCCCGGTTTGGGAGCGAATCCCGGAGCGATTTTTTAAAAATATATATATTTTTTATATTTTTTATTTTTTGATACATATATGTCAACAAAAACATGTAGAATGATGAAATAGACATAAAAAACATAAAAAAACATAAATTGATCATTGAACCATATCACATCAATCATCTAGAAATTATAATCGTCATCAACCTTAGTAAAATAATAAATTAAAATAGCATTCAATTCAATAACATTTATCATCATTGATCACCAAAGTTGTACAGGTACTTGTAAGCTAAGTTTAACCATTACAAGAAGTAATATCTTAGATATTTCTAAGTCCTAACTTCTAACTGTTAACATGATATGAAATGTTATAAATTTATAAAATGAAACATGAATAATGAAATGAAATGAAACAACTTTAGTCCTTCACGAAGCATCATATTCATAATTCACAATCATTACCAATGAGTTATAATTGCCAAGGCCCAACTTCAAACTTCAAATTTTCATTGTCACAGTGATATATTGTTTACAAAAAATATCATTATGATATGAAAGAGTCAAGAGTCAAGAGTCAAGGACTCCAAACTCAACAGTTATGAAAACTAAAGTCCAATAGAAACTAAAAAAGACAAGTAAACTGTAAATGATAAATCTACATGTGGCCCTTGCCACGAGAGTCTCCCCCATAAGGAGGTCGTGGTGGTCTTCTCGGAGTCTCCCGCATAGACCGACGACCAGAACTAGAACCTCCACGTGAGGGTGTAGATGGAAGTGGCGACAACAAAGGAACAAGACTCGGACCTCGAGCACTGCTACTGGATGGTGGAGGTGGAGGTGGAGGTGGCATGGAAGCATCATCTTCATCCCTTACAAGTTCCTCTTCCAGTTCTTCAATATGTACAATGCCATCCTCCAAATTGTCATACTCTGGGTGATTGTCCCAAATTCTATATGTGGGATCCTCAT